>JAXHKQ010000140.1:0-46752 GCA_038407185.1 Chalaropsis ovoidea | reverse complement strand
GCGAGAGGGACGGGAGTTCAGACGGGTGGTCGTCCGATCGGGGGCGGGCTCGGAACACCTAGCGAGAGGTGGAACGGGGTGTTCGTATCGTGGGGGCTAAGAGAGGGGAAACAAGGCAGACTGGCGAAAAAACGAGAATGAGGATGGGTGATGAGTGTGAACTGAAGACAGAGTCTTGGATATTGTGTCGAAAGCAGCGAGTCGGACAGGGCAGACGAGCCGCGGGTGGAAGAGGCGAGAAGAGTAGAGGAGTGGGATGCGGCGGTAGTGGCAGTGGCCGCTGGTAGTGTTGGTAGTGATGGTAGTAGTAGTAGTAGTAGTAGTAGTAGTAGTAGTAGTAGTAGTAGTAGTAGTAGTAGTAGTAGTAGTAGTAGTAGTAGTAGTAGTGGTGGTAGTAGTGTCGTGGTAGTAGCTGTGGTGGTTTATTTGGTGAATTGGCCTTGGATGGTGCGCTGTGCGGTCGCTGTGCGTGTGCGGCTGCGGCTGCGGCTGCGGTTGTGTGTGTGGGTGTGCGTCTAAGCTTTGGCTGGCTGTGGGAGACTAGACAGCGCTATGAATTATGGTCGTCTATTGTCGTGTTCTCGTGAAGATGCAGAGAATAAAGAAAGAATAATAATCAGATAGCAACAAGCGGGAGAGGAAAAAAAGAAAAGCAGGGCTGAGGCCACTGTAGATCAGGACTTGCAACAAGAGGAGGAGGGGAGAAGGAGGAGGAGGAGGAGAAGCAGGATCCCAAGTAGAGAAGGACAGAAGGAGAAAATAAAATAAAAGGCAGAAAAAGAAAAGGAAAAATAAAATATAAATAAAAAGAGAATTAAAAAAAGGAAAAAAAGCAGGTTGAAGATTCCAACATCAGATACAAGAGACGAACGAACATCAACAAAAAGGAAAAGAAAACTGAGCAAATTCTCGAATTCACCTTTCGCTCTGCGTCTTTGTTGTTTTCGATGCAACAGAGCCCAAATCCTGGATACAGTGGGTGGAAGAAGGGAACAGAGGGGGTGGCAGGCTGGCGTTTCGTGTCTTCAGGCTTGAAGGCACTACCCGTGGGTCGGTTATAGGGGACATGAAACACCAAGGCTCGCGGCAAAGGGCCCTTTTTTAGGACTCTTTTTATCCGTATTAATTTCTACATATTTTATATTTTTATTTCTAGCGCTGGTATTTCTTGTAACCGTCGCCTACGCCCTGTTTTTTTTGTCGCTTTTTTTTTCCCATGCACACCAATACGCCAGAGCCGAGAGACAGTAGAAACTCTGACTTGGAGCAATCAACAAAAGGAAGACGAAGAAGAAGAACAAGTCAAACAAACAGACGCCTTGGAGGTTGTCGGCAGCCCATGGTATCGTGTACATGCGGGTGTACATAAGTATTTACACAAGTCACAAGTACTTGAAGGTACTTCCACATGTAGTAGACAGGGCCATAGTTTGTATGCTGTACACATGTGCGTTGTGTCGTGTTTCCAGTGCCTTTGCCGAATAAAACACAGACAACTATTCTAGTCATTTTTCAAAATAGAACAAAGAACACACACACACCACACACACACAGGCTCACCTCACAAAGTTCCAATGCCAGCCTGACAAAAATGCAATTCATTTCAATTTCAATTTCAATTAGTCCATCGATTTACCAAGAATTCCCACTGCTTGTACTGCAGCCAGCCCACAAAGGCGGTGGGTGGGGAGGGGGAGGCCTACAGGATATCACCACTGAGCAAGTGGCAGAACACCTACCCTTACTTCCCTTCTCCACTCTTTTGGCCTTGCCTTACCCCAAACTCCAAGCTGTATTCGTTTGCTCTTGCTTCTGTTGTTGTTATTGTTGTTAGCGTTTCTGCTTTGGCGTTTGTTATTTCCTAATCTTGCACTTGCTCCGAATGGGAAACTATTTAGATATGCATGTCCACTCGCTCTTTCCCGCGCTGTGATCTTTTTTGTTTACCTTTTGCTTCTTTTGGTTTGTTTACCTTGATATTGTGATCTCCATGTGCACTGGAATCTGTCAATCTCACCACAGCCCGCGCTAAAGAATAATAAAAAGGACAAAGGTACAGAAAGAGCTGACGATGGATCTAGTACTGACTGCCTCGTTCCATTTCGGACTGTAGTTCCACTTGCTTGCTTGCTTTCTGGCACTGACCACCTATCCCACACCACACCACACAATACCTTACAACCCACAACCCACAACCCACGGCCCACTGTCCACTGCGCACTGCTCTCACCATGCTCTCATGCTCTTGTTTGCTTTCATGTACCCACTAACCCTTCTTGTTCTCCTCCTTGTCCTCCTTCTCTCGTTACCCTCCCTCGGCCCGTTGTTTCGTATCCTCTTCTCTCTCCTCTATCTCCTCTACTTTTCTCCTCGCCCCTGCTCTCCCCGAAGTAAGGGAAAATGAAATGCTCTCTCGACATGTGCCAAGTTGCCACTATTGTACTAGCACACATGTACTGAGCGTTCCAGTCACACCTGTTTTGTTATTTTTTACACGTTCTATCCGGCTGCAGCTCCTGCATCTTTTTATCTTTATCTTTATCTGCGTTTGTCCGTCTCTGCGTACTGCGTTTATCCGTCTCTGCGTACTACGTACTCTGTACTGCGTACGCGCACTGCCTCCATCCGTCTCTCACTCGCCCACCCCAAACCATTGTTCTCTCCTTTCTAGTAAAATTGAGTTGTTTAATCAACTTGTAACCTGTCGCCGCCTTTGCAGCGGCGTTGATGAACGGGGTCCTGTTTCACATTTTCTTCCCTGCAAATCCAAGTTGACTGCGTCATTGTATTGAAGAAATGCCAGTAAGACCAAGACCAAGACCGACGACGCCCCCTGCAAGTGATGCAGGAAAAAGCAAAGTTTCCTACAACAGACCCTTCTCATGTAACCCTAAGTACGATTCACTTGCCTCTTTGGTGCATGGCTCGTTCTTCGCCTGTAAGCGAAGAATGGACTAATGAGTTCTGGAGATTCCATAATGGCCCTCCGGCGGCTTTGTCCCATTCCACTATCTGTGTTCGAGTCGGGATATATCTCAGAAACATTGAACGGCAACAATGAATAAAACTACAGTCCATCTTGGGCCATGGGTGACAACAGCAATGTGTCCACATGCTAACTAAACAGATCGATAATACACAGGCTCTTTATCTTCTGTGCTGCGTTGTCTCTCACCCTCTTTTATTTCATTACTGCAATAATCAAAACCTCCATCTTTATATGCACAAAATGGCCCCCATCGCCATCACCGATAATTCCAACAGCCTTCTACGCACTCGGCCATGAGAAGAAGGTTAAATTCTCAAATCCATGTTTTCTTCGGCCGTCGCTATTTTGGCTGGCCTCTATCTTCATCGCGCCAAGGCGTTGCGTTGTTGTTCCGTGGAATACGGTTCATCAGTGAGACTACACCCCCCCCCCCCCCCCCCCCAAAAAAAAATGCGCTAATTCAGCTTATTTTACACCAAACTTAAGCGCCCCAGAAAGTCGCCTGTTTTCTTTCTTACAGGGGACATGTGTACTAAAGATGGACAAAATACAGGGCCGTGCCCCTGGTCCAGCCGCCTAGAATACAGGGTCGTAGAATACGGGCAACATGGGGGCGGGGGGGGGGCCTTAACCCCAGAGTGTTATTTAGTTACTGTTCACTTATAACTTTTCGCCCCCAAATACAATCAACACCACCTTCTTAGCTCGGGACGGCCAAGGCTTGTCCACACTATATTTCTGCACTTGTTTGCAAAGTATGCCTCACCCAAGGTCCAAAGCGCCCTTTTGCTTTGCATGCCCTACAGGTGTAAGGTGTAGCCCAGTGTAGTCTGGGCACGATCCAATCCAGCCTTCTTTTCCCCCTCCTCCTCTCCCACCAGGCTTTCCTCACATTCCTAGCCCATCACTCACGAGTCTGGCCTCACAGAGCCCGTCGTTCAGCTATCGCATGTATATGTTTAACCAGATGTAGTCATTATAAGTCAGAAGTCTCTAGGAAATAACAAACTTGGGTGCCTGAAAAAGTTACAATGAGTGAGTAAAAAGAATACTGCCTGTGTTGTTATTAAGAGTCATAACCGCTTCTCCCTCCATGCCATTGCCATGGTGAGGCGTGAGGCTATAGCTCATCGGGCCCAACTCCGACCTTGGGTGTCCAGTCCGATTGCCATCTAAGCTCAGCGCAAAGAAGCATCCAACTCGTGCGTGCCCGGTGTCCACATTCTAAAGCTACTGCAGTCGGCAGCCCCAAAGCTCCTGCATGGTCAGGCCCGTACGACGCTGCCATCGAATGGTACATCTTGTCAATCAGCCTCTCGTCATGCGGCCCTATGAACACCTCCAGGCTGATGTAACCTTTGTACCCAATGCCGTCGGGGTTGGTGATCTCACGGAGGATCTTCAGTATTGGCAGATATGCTCCTCGCTTCTTTTCTCCTGGGAACAGTCGGTGGTTGCGGCTCCAGTTCATTTTGGCCTCTTTCTCGCTTGTTCCATGAGAGTGTGATGTCCGGCCCATCAGGCGCTTGGCGTCTGCAACCTGCACTAGACAAATAATGCCCTTGTTGACTGCCACAGCCTTCTTCAACTCATCAAGACTCTTGCCTAGAATCAGCCGTCCATTTGTTTCGAGGCCCGTGGTCGTAGTCGGATTGGCGATCGTGCTTCCACATAGGTTGAAGGTATCGATGATCAGCTTCGTGCTCGGTGGACGGCCCTTGGTTATGCTTGTGTAGTTGGAGTCATTGACAATCTTCAATGCCGCTTGCCACGTTGTAATCCACTTTGAGAAACAAAGAGCTTCGTACCCAACCTTGACACCGGGACTCTTCCACAGCACCTTGGAAATCCAGTTGATGTCTTGCGAGATGCGATCTGGGCTATCTGAAAAGAAGTCTTCGTCGTTGCCGTACGAGGCTGGAACCCCAACCATCTTGACATCCAGGATATCAGAGATTTTGACCCATACATCAGCAAACACTGCCTTTGCCTTTTTCTTTTCCTCCGGACATCCAAGTCCATCAAAGTTGGCAAAGGGCTGTACGCTAATGATTGTCAGGCCCAGCCGGTTGCTGTAGTCTCGAACTACGCAGGCTGCGCGTGTATAGCTTGCCATGTCGGAGCCAAATGAACGCTTGACAAAGTCGACAAAATCTGGCTAGAATAGTTCGATGCCTTTGAACTGCATATCATGGGCTACACGGAGCTTTGCGAGCAGGGGGCATTCCGAGGGCTTTCCCAGAGACATGGTACCAATACAAGGCATGAACCCGGGCTTTCCTGAGAAAACAATAGTGGACTGCACGAGTCTAAGCGGATCTTGACGTTGTCGTGTAGTGAGAATGTCATCCCCTATACACATCAGAGTGTTATCCATGATGGAGAAGTTCGATTCGTTAGAGAGAAAAGAGGATGAGAATGTGAACCTAGGTCTGATGGGAATCTTTGTCAGCAGAGACTTGGAATTGGTGATGAAAGTGCCATGACTACGCATGGCCATCAAGTTGTGATGCATGTGTACTCACACTCTAGTTCGTCGCTAAACCAGGCTTCGGCAAACAGGAAAAGGCTAATATCATAACACGAACGAACTATGTTAAAAGATAAATATATAAAAAGGCTCGAGAGGATAAAGATGTTGAGAAAAACAAGCCGAAACCAAAGGCTTGCCAAAAGGGTGTTAGGAAATGAGGTGGACGAGAAAATAGGCATGATGGTAGGATTGTTGTTTTGTAGGACTAAGAGTTGCAAAGTTAAGGACATGTATCACGATGCAAAAGCAAGGGCAGCCAGCAAGTAATATAACAGGAAATAGGGTGTTGTGTTCATGGAAGGAGCAGTCTTCAGCGGTCGCAATTGCTAGAATGTGATGATAGTTACACAAGCACATCCCCATCTTGTTGGTCAAAATAACCCTTATGACGTAACTTGTAACTTAAAAATGGCGGTTCGTTTGCTGGCCTTTGTCTATCCCGAAGAAAGTCACAGAACAAAGGAATGGGAAGAGACATGGCACCGAGTATTTTACCGATACTCATATACCGAGAAGACAGACGCATAGATATTACGTTTCGTTTGGTACATTGGAGAACAAATTCTAAGATAAAAAATAAAACCCTTTTATACAGCGTTTGTTAGGCCCCTTCACCCATTCAACATATAATTCCTAATAGCCCTATACTCTCAAGAAAGCCAGGGCGGCCGCCGTCATTGGCAATAAGGGGTTCGACCATGAGTCGTCGTGGTGTTGTACATGTGAGAATGCAGGGGGTGAGGACATTTGTTGTATCTCTCGCGGTAGCTAGCAAGACTAAAATAAAAATGCCTTGAGCCTGATGGAAACCATTCGGAATCAGTAGAAACAAAAAAGAAAACAGGAAGCAGTCGCCGGTTCAAAAGCAAAGGAAAGGAGGAGGAGAAAAAAAAAAGTGTACAAAAAGAGGTAAGGAAATATGAAAAAATACCACGCTCAGCCTTCTTAGTAGACACGCTTGAAGGGAGGGACGGGCTTGCACTCGTTCTCGTCCAAGGTGGTCGAGATGACCTTACGGTACTTCAGATCAACCTTGCCGTGAGGCTCGGCCTGCCAAGACAGAGTGTGCTTCATCCACTCCTTGTCGTCACGCTCGGGGTAGTCCTCACGGGCATGAGCACCACGGGACTCCTTGCGGTTGACGGCGGAAGTGGCGGTTTGGATACTATGAGTAAAGTTAGCATGATTCAAGAGCTAGGGAAGCATCCGGGGTTAGTGGAGAAATAAGAACTTACGCGCAAGTCAGAAGGTTACGCAGCTCCAGGGTCTCGATCAGGTCACTGTTCCAGATCATGGAGCGGTCCTCGATACCGACGTCCTTGAAGGTCTTGTCGACCTCAGTCACACGGCGAACACCATCCTGAAGCGAGGCCTCGGTACGGAACACACTGACGTCAGTCTGCATAGCCTTCTGCATATCCAGACGGATATCAGCAGTGCGGCGAGGGCCGCTGGAAGTGCGGATAGCATCCAGGTCCTCAATGGACTTGGCGCCAGCGTCAGCAGCGACGGGGCTAAGAGCGGCACCGGGGGTGAACTTGTCACGGATGTCGTGGGCAACGGCACGGCCAAAGACGACCAGATCCAGGAGAGAGTTGGCACCCAGACGGTTGGCACCGTGCACTGAGACACTGGCAGCCTCACCGCAGGCGTACAGACCGGGGACAACAACGTCCTCGCCCTTCTCGTTGACGTCGATCACCTCACCAGTCCAGCGAGTGGGGATACCACCCATGTTGTAGTGGACAGTGGGCAGAATGGGGATAGGCTGCTTGGTAACATCGACACCGGCGAAAATGGCAGCGGTCTCGGAGATACCGGGCAGACGTTCGGCGAGAACCTCGGCAGGAAGGTGGCTCAGGGACAGGAACATGTGGTCCTTGTCAGCGCCAACACCACGGCCCTCGCGGATTTCCAGGGTAATGGAGCGAGAGACAACATCACGAGAAGCAAGATCCTTGGCAGTAGGGGCGTAACGCTCCATGAAGCGCTCACCCTCAGAGTTGACCAGGTAACCACCCTCACCACGAGCACCCTCGGTGATCAGGCAGCCGGCACCATAGATACCGGTGGGGTGGAACTGAACGAACTCCAGATCCTGCTGAGGCAGACCAGCACGAGACACCATGGCGTTACCGTCACCAGTGCAAGTGTGGGCAGAAGTGCACGAGAAGTAGGCACGTCCGTAACCACCAGTGGCCAAGACAGTGTTCTTGGCGAAGAAGCGGTGCAGGGTACCATCCTCCTGGTTGAGGGCAATGACACCGCGGCACTCACCGTCCTGCATAATCAGATCTAGGGCGAAGTACTCGATGAAGTAGTTGGTGTCGTGACGCAGAGATTGGCCGTAGAGAGTGTGGAGAAGGGCGTGGCCGGTACGGTCAGCAGCGGCGCACGTACGGTAGGCCTGGCCACCCTTGCCGAAGTTCTGGGACTGACCACCGAAAGCACGCTGGTAGCTAGAGGACGGGGAAAAGGGTTAGCAGTTGAAGAAACAAGACGAGACACTCTTTGGCATGTGATTTCTTACATCTTGCCATCCTCGGTACGCGAGAAGGGGCAGCCGTAGTTCTCCAGCTCATAGATAGAGTGGGGAGCCTCACGGGTCATGTAGTGGATAGCGTCCTGGTCACCGAGCCAATCGGAACCCTTGACGGTATCATACATGTGCCATCTCCAGTCGTCGGGGTGCATGTTACCGAGAGCAGCGTTGATACCACCCTGGGCGGCGACAGTGTGAGAACGGGTAGGGAACAGCTTGGAAATGCAGGCGGTCTTGAAGCCAGCCTCGGCGAGACCAAAGGCAGCACGAAGACCGGCACCACCGGCACCGACAACGACGGCATCGTACTCGTGGTCCTGGAGATGAGAGAAGCGGATGTTAGTTGGTTGGGTTCATAGTGGTATTGTAGAGGTTTAGAGTGTTGCGGCATGTGCCACACCGGCAACAGAGATCGACATGACAGTATAAAAACTTGGAGAAAGGCTGGAGTGGGAGACAAGGTGGGGCGCGTACAATGACAGAGTACTTGTTGCTGACGAAAGGAGAAGCCTCCTTGGCACGCAGAGGACCGTTGGCGAAGACGCGAGCTATGAAGGAGAGGTCGGGTTAGAAATAGAGGATTACTTGGGCGGGAATATACCAAACTTACCGACGTTGCGCGTGGACGAGAACGGGCGGGAGAAGGCCTTAGTAGCCATCTGGAGCTGGGGCGGGAGTGAGCCGTGTTAGTACAAGAGAATAGTGGGAGAGATACGCTTTCTGATGATATCGCGGCCGCTGCTCAGGGGACAATGGCTGGCTGGTTGGTTTTGTGAACGTGATAATGGGTGGCCGCAGTCGTGGGGTTGGCGGGTAGTAGTGACGGGCAACATCACGACGACCACTACCAGCATTTTGTGGACAAGGCGAGCACTCTTCATGCCACATAGGCATCGAGACAGGAATCAGGGCGCATGGGGGGGCGTTGTCGTGATCTTATTCTTTTTTTGCGCCGAGTGTTGACTCTTCGGCTCGGCTGACCTCAGGCCGGAGGACTTGTGAAGACGAAAGAAAACCAACGGGAGTCGCCCGTGAACGAGACAAGCAAGCAGCGGCGGCGTAGAAGGGTCAAAAGGAACAAAGTAGGACGAAGAAAAAAAAAAGTAACTCACAGTGGGAGCGGCACCAAGCCGTCTGAAAGCCATTGAAGAAGCCATGGTTTTGGGATGTCACTAAAGGTTGGGAGGCCTTTGACAGTGTCTTCTTCTTGACCTGCAAGAAAGATCAAATGAAGAGAGTGTGAAGGTGGAGGAAGAGGAAGAAAAAATATATCTATAATGAAATGTGCAGGGGCAAAGAAACTGGAAGGAAGGCGCAGAGAGGAAAATCGAGGAAAGAAGCTTTGAGGAAGTCCCGAGATGGGTCTGTATTAGGAAGGAGAGAGAGAGGTACCAAGGTACAAGTTTTGAATGCCAAAAAAGACGTTGTTGTAAGTTTTGGGAATACATCTTGTTTGTACTGGCGACGTGATTTTTCTGCTGCTATTTACAAATATTCTTCCTCGTTATTTACTTCTGTATCATCTATCCCGTTCATCTTCGGGGGCTCAATTTTCTCCCACTTCACATTTTTTTGCTTCCGGGCTTGCTTTTTGCCAAAAACAACTGGGGAAAGAAGGATTCGAGCCAATCGAAGCTTGACTGGCCGATGACAGCCAGCCAATCATAGAGCTTTTGATTAGGTCTGTTGCCAGTGTGATTAGCCGAGCTCTACCGAGGCAACTTCAGCCACAGCACCAACTGCACTTGATGCTGAAGCTCTCATCTATTTGTTCTAGTATTATATCTGCCCCACTGCCCACTGCACCTTGGCCTCGGAGAAGATGTGGCGTTGCCGATTCCGATCAGTCTTCTCCACCCGTCCAATGTGGCGTCATGAAGAAAAAGGAAAGCAAGAACCCCGGTCCGAGTCGCACTACAGAATCCCCCCGGGAGCCATGAACAACAACAAGTCTTCACATGACGAAATCAATGTATCAGCTAGTTACTTTTTTATTTGGGCGAACACCATCATACTATGAGATATTATGTCCTTTCATCATAAAACACAAATCGATCAAAACAACATGACAAGAACGAGATAGCCTTGCACTACCGCCCTCCAAAGAAAGGTATGAAGAACGACGGCGTCTTTGGTGCCCTTGGAAACAGCAGCCTTTACTGTGCCAAAACCCCACGGAGCATAGTCAGGAAACCACCCTTGAGCTTATGGACCTCTGAAACTGCAGGCTTGACCGGCTCACCAGCCGTTCTACGCAGACGGTCCTGTCTCTTTGCCCTTCTCTTGCGCTCTGCTTCGATGGGGTCAAGCTCGTCTTCCTCCTCCATCTCAGCTTCGCTCTCTGATTCGTCTTCATAGTTGACCTCGGCGATATCGCCCATGTCCAACCCAAAGTCTGAAGCACTAAAGGTTGCGTTGAGAACGTTAAACCCAGCATCCGGTGCCGACTCGGCTGCCATCTTCTGGCGCGTCTTGTCTTGATGCCACTTCTTCCGAGCTTCCTGCCACGAGATGAGTTCGTTAATCTCTTGCATGGCCTTCTCCTTGTCAACAGCAGAACCCTCAAATAGCTCATTGACATTCAGGGTGCCATTGGTAGGGCCCTTGCGCAAAAAGTCGAGGATGCCTTCAATCCAGCCCATGAGCTGCGTGAATAGACCATTGTCATGGACATGGACCTCATGAACAAACTTGTAAAAGTTGCTCTCATGGCGCTGGCACAGATCGATAAAGGCCTGGACAGTCTGGTTGGGATCGGCCGAAACGTCCTGCTCCTGGCACTTTTCCACCACTTGTATCATGTCGTCGATGAAGTGTGCAAAGTCTGTTACACTGTTGTACACATTGGCTGCCTTGTACACCCTGACAAGGGGCTCATAGAAAATGGTGAAAAGATCTCTAAAGAGCTGCAGAGTTACCGGCTCTTCGATGAGACGAAGCATCATCGACTTATCACGCTGCCGAGTGCACAGCTTGAGCAGCTGTTTCATGTAAGAAAAGAGCTGAGCGTTAGACTTTTGAGAGTCGTCGCAGACATTCTCAACCGCACTGTTAAAGGCCCGGTACGCGTTGAAGAGGCGCACCATTTGTTCCCCTGAAAGACGGCCAGGAAGCTCGTCTGATCGAAGAATGGCAACAATCAAGTCTTCTGATTCGCCGTCGAGACGAATGTTATCCTTGACCTCGTCACTTGCCTCCGTGTATGCCTTGATCTTGTTCACCAGAACATCGTCCTCAATCTTTTGAGCCAAAGTATCAATGGACTTTTGGAAACTCTTAATTCCATCGTGGAGAGTAAGAGAAAAGATGCGCTGCATGAGGGATCTTGTTCCGAAAGGCTGGGCCAGAAAGATGTCCAGAACGCCAGACATGACAGCAGCAGGGTTGGCTATTCTGATGACGTTCTTTAAGACAGTATACGGAATAAGTGAGTGGATGCGCTTTGCCTGAGCAAATATTTCAGGAGAATTGTCTTCGGCCAGAAACACGTGGTAGATGGTGGCAGCAACTTCGATGCGCAGCCACTCAGCAAACTTTCGGTACTGGATACTCAAATCTTCAATGGTGCTCTTGTCCTTGATTTCCTGGAAAAGCTTTGTGAGACCGTTACGCTCAATAATATCCTGGCGGAACTGCTCCATGTACTCGTCAAGGTCAGCAGCACGTTTGCGAGCAATCTCGTAAAACTGATGCTGCTCTTCCACGCGCCTCTCGTCCATGACCTTGCGGCACACGATGTCTTCAACATCGTCATCAGTAAGAGTAATGGGGTCACGGGTGAGGAAGTCCTGCATGGATTTGGTTTGTGCGACAGGAGCACTGTGCAAGAGTGATCGCAAGAAAGCTCTCATGGAAATTCGCTGAGTCTCACGACCCAGCACTACCAGGGGCTCGTCGCGCTTGGATGAGAAAGATGACAGCGGGCTTGCTAGTGGACTTCTAAGGACGTCGTAGGATGACCGAGGAGATGAGCCCTTGGACAGCCTGGAAACATTAGAGCCGGCTCTACGGTGGCTTTTGGAGCCGGCAGGAGCATCGGCAAGAACAACACGTCGATTGTTGAGAGTGATGTTCGGGTTATTGACCTTCAGACTGGAGTTTTGAGAGGGTTGAAGATCGCCCTTGTTGGTGTTGGAGGTAGCGATGTGGAGGTTGGATAGGTCGGTTGACGCAGATGAAATCGAAGAGGATTCATCCTGGGCGTCGCCAAAGGAGAAGAGCCCGGCAGCAACGGAATCGGTCTTGTTCTTCTTGGGTAGGTTGGGAAGCACCTTGCCTGGGAGTTCAAGTCTAAGGTTGTGGTGAAGGCGACTGAAGTCACCGTAACGGCGAGTCACAAAGTATTCTAGCTCGCCCTTCCGCTTTATCCGGAGAATGAATTCCTGGGAAAGAAAAGCATGTCAGTTGGTGCTGCTAGAGAGCGATAAAAGGGGAACCAAAGGGTAAAACTTACGGCATGCTTGTGCTGGCGAATATTGCGCCGTTCCGACTTTATGCGCACACCAGCAACATTGACGTCCCAGCCATTAAGATAGTTCCCCTCAGGAATAGTGTGCATGACGCCAGTATCAATGGCATTGCTGTCGACAATCTCAATTTCCGAGAATCGAATGCGCTCTTCAAAGCCCGAAGATGTGCGTACACCCGAGACCATCATGAGCTCTACCAGTTTTTGGCATTTTGTAGCAAGCTTTCGGCGCTTGGTTTCTTCCAGGCGGTCTTCGGATGAGGATATAGACTTGCTGGCAAATGATTCTAGGAACTAATGGCAGGAGATGCACAGGAGTGCGCACTGTTAGTACTGGTGTGTCATTTGAATTGGAAGGTTTGTTGTGTGGGATGGGATTCAACGTACGACCTGTAGCTTGTCCTGCCAGAACTCCTTCTCGCGGGCCTTGTCGAGGAAAGGAAAGTCGCGAACATGATGCACAAATATGTAACGGAGGATGGGAAGCTCTGAGTCAAGGGGTGAGATTTCACCCAGGTGAGACTTGAAGGGTGCGCCAAAGCGACGTAGGGCGGTGGGCGAGTTAAGTTCGTGGATTTCGGCCTTGACCTGCTCTGAAATTAGCTCGCGCTTGAGATCTGCAGTTCGAGGGAGAAGAGCGAGCGTGTTAGTTTTCTAGTGTTGTATGCATTGTACGGCGAGCTTGAGAGACGAATTTGTGACGTAAGATGGGAGAGAGAGCGCAGAGGGAGTGCATCTTTGGAGGTGACGGGCAGATGCAGGGAAGGGCAAACATCAAGGAGATACAGGAGAGACAAAGAAGGAGGAAGAGGGGGAAAGGGAGCATGTCTTGATCTTACAGTGCTCTTGCTTGCCAGTGAGCTGGCTGCTGTTGGTGAGAAGTGGCGATGCACGTGGTGAGGAGGCGGTCGGTGGGGTGGGTATGGAGATGGAGGATACAGCATCCATATTCAGCGAAGCAACTCCTGACAGTAGATTATTGGTGTCGTCGTCACAGGCGAGTGTTGAGCGGGGAACGGCAGAGTCTGTGGTGGCGATAGCAGCGTTGGATGAAGGTGGGACAGCATCTGGATTGAAGGGCGGTGGCGGCGCATCGATGCGGGCAGCGGCTGGTGAAGAGGTCATGGCTTGTGTGTGGGAGAGCTAATGAGAGGGCGGTGAAATCCAGAGAAAATGGAAGCAAAAAACGGGATTCTAGACAATAAAAAGACCCAGATAAGAGAAAGAAGGGCGCGAAATTGTCGAGTGCAGTGAATGAATGAATGAATGGGATTTGGGTTTGGATTCGAATGAGGATCGAGCTTTGTTTTTGAGGTCGGGAACCCAAAGGAGCCGGAGAAGCAAAAGTGGTAGTTGCTTGATTTGTTTGATGTATGCACGGATGTACCTGGTACGTCTTTTTTTCTCTCGTTCTTTGCTTTGGGGTTTCTTCGTGAGTTTAAGGAGACAAAAAGAAAGATTTTTGTTCCCTTGTGCTCACACGAAATTCTGCTTTAAGATTGGCGATGTTTGACTTTTTGGCTGGTTTCGGGGGTATCAGCAATAAAAGGACATCCGAAATAGACAGAGAACAGAATACTAAGCGCCGCCTAAAGAAAGCGAGGGGTTGCCGTAACTAACAGCGACAGCCGGATTTTTCTCCATGAAGGCTCACATTTATATGTAATAATACAAACAAGGTACACACATACACAATTACGTACTGCACCATTTCGTGATGACCGCAGCGGGGCACAAAACAACAAGTCATTCCAGGCAAGACTACGGAAGGTGGGGCTTTTTTTTCTTCTTTTTGCCATTGCTTTACTTGCTTTAGCTCTTGCTTTAACTCTTGCTTTGCCTTTGCCTTCCGCCTACATTCTTGGCATTTCGGCTTTGACTTGACTTTGGCAAGTGGGGAAACGGAAACAGAGGCTGGCCCGAGGACAAAATCAGATAAAATAGAAACAATAAATGGGTCAATAAATATCCCCAAGCAAATCAATCAATCAATCAATCAATCAATCAACCAACCAGTCAGTCAGCCTATGACGCGCAGGACTCACTTGGTATAAGCCTCCCTCCGTGTCTTGCTCCGCTCGCAAAAGTCCGTTGCGTACGACGGGTTCAAGCCCCCAGATATCGGCTACCAATCTTGCTCTCTCCCAGCACAGATTAAGCAGGCTTGACCACAGGCACACTTTCGTCTCCGCCGTAACCAACTGAGTCCTCATTCTCTAGTCACCAGCTCAATATCCTCTACCCATTTACTACGATAGATATTACATCCCATTGGCAGAGCCGTCTCCTGCCCCAAGCACCCACCAATGCCAAGCAAAGGCCTGGACTTGGTTGGGCCGACTTGCTCAAACTCCACCAGCTTTGTCTGTATCTGGCCTTGTTTCTATTCTAAGCGGCAAGCCATACAAAAGCTTGGTACCCTTCTATATGCTACTACTTTATATGAATTGGCTTATGTTTGTTGGCTTTCTAATTCTGCCTCACTCCATCTTCATTCCTACAAAGCTACAAAGTCTGCCTCCACAACAAAGCACAAGCCATCATCACAAGGCAGAAACATAAAAACAGCTATTAAGTCAGATCCGACACAGCAATCATGACGCGTCTTTTGCATGTGAGTATTAATAATCAAATAATGAGTTGCTTGTTTGCCCTATACTCGTATTCTATATTCTACAGTTCGTCACACGGTCCGCCCCAGCCTTGGTCAATAACTATGTAGTCAGTCACACAAGCCCCTAAACTAACCCTGGATATAACCTTATTCCTTTGAGATGCCATCTAGATCACGATACCCACCGATCAGCTTTACATTGCCCACTCTGGTCAAAGCTCGTCAAAAACACGCAATGACTCGTCCCATCCCGCTTCCGTCGCTGAATCATGCCGTGAGACACCCAGACTCACGTCCATAGAGTGCTTTTCTGCCAGGTTTTCATACTTGTCAGTGCCTGAACTCTTACTGCCCACCCCGACTTGTCCACTATCTACAGCTTCGGGTATGGCTGTATCAGTTGCTGTCCCGTCATCGGTGGCAATGATTCCAGTACCATTCTCGGATGCCGTAGCTGCCGGTGTTTCGTCGTTAACACCAACTCCCTGCACCACCATCACTGCCAAGCCAACCGCCAACAGAGCCAGCAGGACAATCCAAACCGAGCGCAGCCGCTTGCGCGTGCGCTCCTGCCACTCCGCATCAGCCGTCTCCCAGCGCTCAACGGTGTTCTTCACGGTATCGACGCGCGTACTCAGTGCGTCCATTTTCCGCCGACCGCTACGGATGCGCGAATGCATCTCCTCGATCCGTTTTTTCTGGTGATCGAGATCGCGGAATGCCTCAAGTTGGATGTGTACCTCGGCATCTAGAGATTCCGCCTCATTCACGAGTGTGTTGGTCACATCTGCCGATTTGTTGACGAGAGCTCGAATGTTCTCAACTGTTTGTTGGAGCGAGAAATACAGATCGATAGTTGAGCGATAAGCTTCCTCGGTGTATTGTATCGAGTACGCCGAAAAGTCTTTGAGGTCAGAGACCATTTCTTCGAGGGTGCTGTTACGTATAAGGCAGTATGTTAGACATGACATATGAGAAAAACAAGCTGGAACGCATCGTAGTGCTCTCACCTGACGCTCTGGGCTTGACACAGCTTAACCTGTTCCTCTCGTAGCGCAGCATGCAGCTGTGTTTGGTTTTGTGTCATGGACATTGGCTGATTTTGATTCTGATGGAATCGCGCCTCGTCTCCAGGCCCGAAAGCTTGCCGGCCAGGAATTCCGTCGCCGCCGCCGCCGAGTGAGATTCCCAGTAGACTTGCTCTACGGCTGCTGTCACCACTGGGGTTGGCCATAGAACCACTGGCACCTGTCCCCGTGCCCGTTCCCGTGCCCACGCCCGGAGCTATTGGTTCTATTCCAACAAATCCCTCCGCTGATGCTGCCGAAGCTGGAGTTGACGCCTGTCCCGGGACAAAGCCCGCCTGTGACGTGTCCAGACGTTTCCCCCTCTGCTGATGGTGGTGGTGGGACTGTTGTAGATTTGCACTAGTTGCTAAGCTTGGTGTGGGTTCCAGTGCTGTACCCCCAGCGGAGCCAGTGCCTGCCGTAGAAGAGATCGAGGTGGACGAGCCTGCAGTAGTGGAAATGTACAGGCTGGGTGTACTTTCTTGCTTAGAAGCCGATCGTCGGTGTGCAGGCGAGTACAGCTCGGAAATTGAGCGCGTTATTTGATGGCGAGAGCGGTACGGCGACGTCATTTTGGGTAGTTCGGCGGCGCCATCGATGGCTGGTGCAACGGAGTGTGGTAACGGTGTGTTGGCTGTGTGTGGTATGGGAGATGTCGTTGGGTTGGTGCGTGTATTCAGCGACGTTGAGGATGACGTCGATGGTGAAGCAGGCGAGGCAAGAGAGTTTGTTGAAGTGCCCCCCTTGGCCTCTGCAGCGGAGGCTTTCCCACGGCCGAGGCCGTTGCGAGCAGTGATGTTGAGAGCAGACATTTGAGCGTCCTCACGACTCTCTGACTACGTTGTAGTCCGCCCTGAGCACAATATTAGGGGATCGAATAGAGACGTAGTCCCATATGGTGACCCTCCGAAGGGCTCGCGAGTACGTAAAGGTTGATGATGATTGGAATGCTGAGGATTGGCCAGTAGATGTGGGATATAGTTCGCTTCGGTTGGTCCAGTTGTGTCCTATATATAAAGACTGTCGAGATGTGTATGTCTTGTTATATTTGCTTCTTTTCTTTAGCAAAAGTGAAGATGCGACGAGATGTCAGTCGTACTCTCGTTCGATCGGGTTTGCGCCAAAGGGTAGGGCGACTGTCGAGTAGCTCAGATTTGGAAAGGGCGAGATCTGTACAATTTATTCTTATTGTAATAGCTTCCCGGGTGGCGTTAATTTCAAACTATAGTTAGATTTGTTTTGAAGAATATGTTCAAAAACATGGAAGCAAGCGCAATGTCTGTCGGCGTAATGTTGCCATGATGAAAGAGGTTACTGAAGCTTCGTTTGTCCGGAGACCAGAAGCCCCATGTCCATGGTGCCAGCTGTTGCCAGCTGCAGGCAGCTGCAGTAGCCAGACTAGCCGACAAGGCAAACAGAAACCAAGACGCAGCGTGATACGAGCAACATGTTAACGGTGATGGTGATGATAGCAGTGAAAACGACCAGCAGTGCGGGGCTAAAATAATGTTCATTAGAGACAAAATATATGTGTTTCAGGTTTTTGAACGCCGTCAACGCCGTTTCCCCAGCACGAGTCACCCAATAACACTTCTCCGTCCACACCCCCCGCATAGCATCTATCTTCCTCGCAGTCTCCCGAGTCGTTTTTATAGATGGCGTAGAAGGCGAGTGTAGTCGTGAACAGAACTGTAAAAAGCGTATGAAAAAGCCAAACATCCCAAGTTATCTTCATCTGTATGTCCGTCTCCGTCTGTCGTTTTCTCCTCCCACTCTTCCCACTCCTCCCTCTCCATTGCCTCTGTCAGCACAACATGCATCTAGGCGACTTCCCGTCTTCCCCTCTCGGACCAGCCGCTCATGTCTATGAGTTGATCAGCTTGTTGCGCTTCTCCTTGCGTTTCAATCTCTCGACACGCTTCTTGTGCATCTTCGCCTCCAACAGCGCAAAGCGTTCTCTCTCTGCCTTGGCCTCGCGGCGGTCGCGGATGGCCTGGATACGGCGCTGGCGCTCCTCCTCCTTCTCCTCCTTCATCTCCTTCTCCTTGGCCTTCATAGCAGCCATGTCGACCCGCAGCTTGGCGCGCTTCTCGAACGATGTCAGGCCGCTAGCGGGCCGGAAGGCCTTTTTCGTCTCGTGCCATGGCTTGCCTATTAATCGAAAGAAAGAGGAAAGGGGCGGGCGTTAGCTTTGATATACAAAGAGAATGAATGCAGCACAGTGAGGGCGGCTATATCCTGGGAGGGGGAAGTCGAGCAGACGGTGAGGGGAAGGCAAGCAAGTAGTGGTGAGGGGAACGACATACCATTCTTGCGCATGCCGAGGCTCTTGGTGGTGCCGGCAGCAGGGGCAGCCGCAGCAACAGCCGGGGCGGTCGTTCCTTCCGACATGATTTCGAGATGTGAGATGTTGAAGAAGCTGACGGCTATGGCACTGTCGCGATCGTGGAGGTATGAACGGAGGTAGATTAAGAATTGAGAAGCCGGGTGTGAATGCCGTCGAGGGAAACAGCGATGGTGTAGATGTCCTGACTGTCAGTGATAACAGGGAATAGTTTGACTAGAACAAAAGCCGGTGAGACTGTAGCTTCTGAATGATGTATGGTAGAATAAAACAATTTTCCTTCTCTCTTGTTCTGTCTGCTTTAGTCTTGCGCGCAGCAGGCCCATCTGAACCTTCAACATTGCGCCTCCAACGATAACTTTTTTCTCTCCACAATCTTATCGCTATCGCTTATCGGCGCAAGGCTTCGATGGCTGACAGTTGCTGACAGTTGCTGGCAGGTATAGTTGGTCGATGCTTTCCACACTTGACCAATATCAAATGTCGAGATGGTTTACATAGTAAAAAGGCTGTATTGAGATGTATCTATGGGAAAAATATTGATTGCATGTGTTGAGCAAAATTCAACTGATTTTAATCAAGTTGGTGACTTTTTTATTCCGGAAGTTTTATTGTGTAGAAAAAAACAAACAAAAGAAGACAAAGAGCGAAGTCCGAGGAAGGGGAACAAATAACTCAGCAAATATAATCAATCCTGTTGAGATTCGCGCATGAGATGAGACTACCTCGAGCTTATGTATGGGACAAACGAAATGGAGGCGCAGGATGAAGCCTTGTGGTGCATTTTGTAGTGAAACAAGAAGAGCGGCGATGAAGAAAGCTTGTTGCTGACAAAGTGAGCCGAGTTCGTCATTAGAGGATGAGGATGAGAAGATAATGCCCCTCAAGAAGTCTCAATTGACATCGGATACTGAGAAAGACCGTGGAAATATCCAAGTAAATATGAGCGCCATAGTCAGAATGTGTCTATGCGGCAGATACATCTCTCTCACTGTGCATGAAAATGAACACGAAAGCAAGGGCATGACTAGCGAAACTCAGAAAGAAGTTCAAGACAGCGCAAGAAGGAAAATGTTTCAAGATTTCAACTCTCAACGCAAGCAGCAGCAGCGGAAAAAAAAAGATGGCCAAAATAAACACCGGGAGGTTGGAAACGAAAGCTTTGAACAAACACAGAAACACCCGCAGGAGAGAACATCTCCGCTGTGTCCTCCCCGCCGTGGCTGAAGTCTGCATCACAAGGAAGATGAGAGGGCCACGATGACGCAGAGAGACGTCGGGAAGAAGACAAAGAACAACAAGAACCGAATGGAAGATAGGGGAGAAATAAATAGCACACATAAACCCATATACAATCATCAAGACAGCCTCCTCTTTCTTGTACAACAAGACCAAGACAACTCGAAACAGAAAAAAAACAAGCAATCAAGCTCTCCTTTAAATGTCTTTTCTTCAGAATGTAGTGGTGACCAATTGCAATGCCCGTCTTGGCGACATGATAATCCAAGAGTAAAAGAAAAAAGGATGGGACATGTAGTAGACAGGCAAAGCACACTGCCATGTACGCATCATCAACAACAGCCTGGTTGAGGAGGCCAATCGGCTGGGCCTCAAGCCAGCGTGTCTTTGGGCTTCCAAAACTGGACCAATCGGCTGATGCGTTTCGCCCGGCTGGGCTTGGTCTTGCGGTCATCCAATTCATCAATCGGAATCTCCATCGAGAGCTTGCTGCGCTCACCGTGGGAGCTATTAATGAGTCTGCTAAGGCTGGCAAGGCTGGATCTACGGCGGCCAAAAGCAGAGGAGACAGAAACGGGGCGTTCTTCCCGTAACTGGGGCGTGGGACGGTTTTGGGAATGTTGGAAGGCACTCTCGCGTGTGCCCGCTGAGTTTGTAGAGGTGAGAGATGGGATGTCGACGGAGATGCGCACTTCAGGCCCCGGTTCACCCCGCAGCAGCGACTGGAAGGTGTTTTCATCATTGAGCGAAGACGGCGCCGTGGAGAGGCACTGGGCATCATATGACACCGGAGACATTGGCGACGGGAATGAAGAGCCAGAGCTGTTGGCGTAGGGACTCACAGGCGTATGAGTGGCCGACGGTAGTTGAAGAGGACTGACATTGACATGAACAAGTTCCTTGCCAACAATGAGGCGACGGGGAGACGGGTTGGCCGACACACAGGGAGATTCGTTGGTGAAAGCCGGACTCCGGGGTGGCGCATAGATGATATCTTCTGAAGAAAACTCCGTCTTCAAAGAGCAAGAAGACGTTTCAGTCTTCATGCTGGAGACAGCCACTTCCGAGGGCAGTGAAAGCATGCCAGAGGCGCGAGGACCAGAGGGCGTAGCAGGCACGTTCTCGTCGGCAATGGTAGCCATCGATGCAACCGAGCTGGCGTGCTGAATAGGAGTACGCTCTGTGGGAGTGATATCGGCCGATCTGCTGCTGCTGGAATCGCTCTCAATGGCCTCCTCATCTTCTTCATCCTCTTCGAAAACATCCGCCATGGTCGAGTTGCTACCAAAGCGGTGAACTCCGAAGCCACTCCGCTCAAACGGAACCATTTCGGGAGCACTTTCGGCCCTTCTGTGGTAATGCATGCCAGGACCCGAGAATCCCTTCATGCCCTGAGCACTGTGCAGTTTGCGTTTAACATTGCCAGCCGCCCTTTGAGCTGCTTCCCATTCGGGGTTGGGAGAAAGAGGAGTGTTGAAGGGGCCAAGCGCGGCGTCCAGATCAATCATAGATGCCGATGCATCATCTTCGGGGCGTTTCGGAGTAGGAGAGTCGTCAGGCAGTTCAATGGTTGGGATATTGGCAATAGTAGGGGTGGAGATAACCTCTGGGTCCATCACTTGGTTAGATTCAGGAGCGATGCAATCCTCAAGTGATGCACTCGAGACCTGCTGTGGCATCTGGGTAGGAGTGAGAGAACGAAGGGATCCGCTTCTGCACTTGCGCACTTGGGGCTTGGATTTGCGGCCAAGGATAGGAACACCCCAGGTGCCTTTGGCCTTGCTCTTCTTCTTTTTACTCTTCTTCCCCTTCTTCTTCTTGTGCTGAACCTCTTCGGCTTGAGGACTAGGCTCTGGCTGAGATTCGGTTTGGGCAGACTCTTTGTCCCGCAATGGCTGTTCACGTGAGAATTCGTGGCAAGCAGTGTTTTGAGCGTGGGCCTTGTGAGCTTCAAGACCAAAGAAAGACCATCTCTTGGGTGACTTGACTTGTCCATGAGTAGCGTTTTCCTCCTCCGTAGAGGATGGGGGGATGTCAAGAAGAGTTGGAATGGAGTTTCGACGTTTGGTCTTGGAAGCATCAAAAGTAGTACGGCTTTGGTTGCTCATTTGATCAAGAATGGCACCGGCTGTACTTGGCCTTGACTCCAGCTTGGGACGTGTCTGAGGCTCAAGAGAAGATGGGGTTGAAGGGGCTGAAGGAGCAGCTGTCACGGGTCTCTCCTCGTTCTGGGCGGGGAGAACTGATATGACAGAGGAAATACTTCCTGATAAAGAATGGCCAGGTCGTACAGTAACGGTGCTGGATGTGTCAGTTGACACGACAGACAGTGGTCTAGGAATCACCTCTATCGTCTCTGAAAATCCGACCCGTGATCTAGGTGTCCCTAGGCTGCTGGGTACCAGGAGACCTTCATTCATGGGTGAAGGGGGGACAGTTGGTGCAAGGATAGGAAGCTCTGTCGTTTTGATTTCCGACACGGTAATAGGCAGGGGCGGCGGAACAGCGTTGAGAGAAGCCATGTGATCCCTCCGGTCGAAATTGGTGGGACTGTTGGGAGCGCTGTGGCCGTGGTCGACGGGCTTGGAGGAGACCATGATTTTCGAGATATCGTGACTAGAAATAGCAGCTGACCGTCTGTGGGCATGACCCCTGCGCTCAGGAATACCAACAGGAAGCTTAAGATCAGCGGGAACCTCGAACCCACTTTCGGATTTGGTGGTGCTCATCCCCAGGACAGTAATGGAATCGCCCCCTCGAATACTACCACCCACAAACTCACTGCCTCCCCTTCTGTGGCCATGGCCAGGCCGGTTGGCAGACATGGGACGAGGAGAAGGAGGATTCGTTTTCGCGGTGAGTGGAGTAACGGGGGTCTCTGGAGGGCTCAGAAAGGCAGGCTTCTCTGGTGAGAGAAAGCTGTTGACGCCGGGGTTGAAGCTGAAGTCGGGAAGAGCAGGATGGCTCTTTCCAGAACTTTTGAAGCTGGACCCCATGGTTTCAGGTCCCATGGCGGAGCGAGGCCGCTGTGCAGCAGCGGAAGATGAGGCTGGTCGCATGGGGAAGACGAAGTGTGGGTTTGGCGGAGGCATGCTGGGAGAGGTGTGAGAAGCCAGAGGGTCGTAGGACTGGCTTTTGGACGGACGAGATCGATGTTTTGTCATGGACTGCAGGGTCGCACTGGCGTCCTGGGAGAAATCGGTGAGCGTCGCCATATTATTGTGGAAAGCCGCACGGCGGCAGATGAGATACTGAGGACGAGGTGCTTCAACCGGGAATCATTCGAGTAGATTTTTGCAAGGCGCAGGGCAGCGACAGTCGAAAGATAGGTATGTAGCTAGTAGGAGAGTCAAATCCACAGGTTTTGCGATTAACAGGGCGAGGGTTTGGAGAGGGGATTAAAATCTGCAACGCATTGGGATTAGTTAAGGCTAGTCCAGAAGCATTGAACATTACGGTTGGTCATTGTCTCTGATCGGGACATCGATAGAGGCGATTTTTTTTTTCAGGGCAGTAATACTGACGTACCGACTAGAGGGGACGGATAAAAAGGGACAGCGCAACAATCGACTTGAGCCCAGCAACAAAGATGGACAGAGAATGAACGGTCGCAGCTGTAACGAAAAGAACAACGCGCGGGCTTTTTGGGCGTGAGGCCGACGATATCGAGATTTAGCGACGATGGTGGGGAGACGACTAGAGGACAAGAGAGAAAATCAAATGGCAAAAAAAGCAAGGCGTTCGGCAGAAAGAGAAAAAGAAAACAAGAATCGAGGCGAATAGAAGGCGATGCTGGCGCTAAGAGAAGAAAAAAGATAAACGGTATTGGGATGGGCAAAGCGCAAGGACGAAGGTGAAGGTGAAGGGAACAGAGGCAGAGGATGCTGAATATTTGTTGAGGGTCGACAAGCAAGACGAGAATGAGAGAGAGAAAGATGACGATCTCGATGAGCAGACACGACACAGACAGCAAAGCAAAGCAATCAAAGCAACGCAAGCGCGGATGAAGAAGAAAAAAGAGAGACAGACAAAGACGCGGGACAAAAGAGTGGACGGCCAAGACCAGAACAAGAAGAATCCTCAGGCGATGGTGAGAATTTTCGAGACTCTGGAAATGTACCAAGAAAGATGGAGGAGAGGAAAGAAGAGGACGACGACGACGACAATGGGTTGTCGAAGGATGAAGAGGGACGAAGGGGCAGAAACGACGAAGAGAAGAAAAAAGAAGAAGAAGAGAGAAAAGGAAGGCGAGGAAGAAAGAAAAGAAAAAAGCGAGAGAGAGGGAATACGTGGAGAATGTATTGGCGGAAAACGGGGAAACGAAAAAAGAAGGACGAAGAGTTGGAGGGAAGACGAGAATTGATTGATGAATTAATGAACTATTAAATAAAATAAAATAAAAAAGGACATAACAGAACAGAACAGAATAAAACACTGGACAGGGGCCCGTAAGCCTAGTCGGACTTTTTCTGTCTGTTGGCTGCGGTTCTTGCTGTAGCCTCGTCTGATCAAATCAAGCCAAGTACACTTGACTTCCCTGGCTTTGTCTAGGCTCCCAGATAGAGAGAGAGAGAGAAAGAGAAAGAGACAATATATTGGCCAAGATATAGCGACAAAAAGACATTCGCGGCAAGAGCATGCGACAGGAAAGAGGCAAGAACAACTGCATCTACAACATACAAACAAAGTACCTGCGCCAGGCCAGGTCAGGGGGGGACTGTGCTCGGAAAGTCCACCCAGAGCAATGACTTCAAAGTCGTAATGCTAAGTACTCAAGTACCCGCTACAAAGGTGCAGTGCATATGGCCTACGTTCTGTTCTGTATGCAATATGCATCTCTCTACATCCAGACAGTTGTAGGTACGCGATACACATACACATCACAGCACGCAAAAAAGCAACGCATCCATCTAATCACTTTATTTGCATACAACCCAAATGCAGGGGTCCAACAAAAGACACACACCAAGCCCAACACACATACAGGCTGCAGGGTAAAGAAGTGTTGCACTGGCTCTCTCGCTGATTCTCTGTAGGAGTCTTTTTTTCTCGTTTAGCCAAGCGCCCTCTTTTTTTTTTTTTTTTTTTTTTTCTTTTCCTTTTTTTCCCCCCATGTTTTCCCCGTGGGCAAGCAAGAAAAAAAAAAAAAAAAAAAAAAAAAAAAAGAAAAAAGAAAGAGAGAAAAAAGTTCAACCGCTCAGCAGCCAGTTGCAGTACCTCCAAGCAGGCGGTGCGAAATCCAGTCCAAGCAGGCCAAACAACAATCAGAATAAGCACACAAGTGTGTTGTTTTGGTGCTATAGTGGTGCGTGCTTAATGTTTGAATGTTTGTGCCTGTACCTGTGCTCTACACATGTAACATCTGAGCTTATTCCGCTTCATGTCAGGGGAGGCTGGCTCGTAGTGGTGCGTTGCCTTGCGTTGGGCAAAACTCCAACAGGAGCAGACAAAGTTGTGTGTGTGTATCAGAGAGAGAGAAAACAGGGACTCAGAAAGTAAAAAGGTGGGGAAAAAAAAGAAGAAAAAAGAGACAGCAAGAAAATGAAGACGTACTTAACAACAGCAATAACAACATAACAACAACACCCACACAGGAAGATTGAAGGAAGACGTGAGATACGAAAGGAGTCAGAGGTAATACACGCTTTTGCCCTAGTGATATTCCTTGTTTTCAGGAAGCTGCGACGGCAACACTTAGTTGGTGCATATGGAGCCCACTATCGTGACGTAACGCAAAGCAAGCAGGCAGGCAAGCAAGCAGGAGCAAAACGAATGCAAGTACATTTCTACTCTGTAGGGTTGATTGGGGGGCTTGGAGTCGTGGAGGCATTCTTTGGCTCGGGGCTGTGAACCCACGAAAAACGGTTATTATCTTTGGTGCCGGGTGATTACAGATTGCTCGCTCATTTCTTTAGGGTTGCTCTGCTCTACTTGCCTGCTACGTGGCACTTGTCCTTTTGTATGCCCTTTACATTTTGTCAACTTGGCCTCTTACTGTTCTTGGCCTCATTCACTGTCCGCTGCACTTTCCACATTATCTTCATTCGTCACGTCACGTTGGGTTGGGTCGCATCGTGGGGCTTGAATCCAAACAACTTAGGCCAATCAATCAATCGAGGCAGGAAAGAAGGAAAAATGAAATTGTTGGAGACTTGATTGACAAACGCGCCCACTGGCCAATCAGCTGCAAGGGATCAAGGGGAGGGGCCATTTTCTTGCTGCAAAAAGCGAGTTTAGGAACAAGGCAGTACCTGAGTACCTGAGTTGTACCTGCATTACAGCCCTGGTGACAGTGGGTGGCTAAGTAGTTGGTGGTACTATGCGAGATTGGCAGGGCCACAATAAGGAGCAGGGGTGACAACGCTGAAGTAACAACAACAACAACAACAACACAACACGTCCAACAACAACAACAAGACAAGCAACGGGAAAGCAACACCCAAGTTTGTTTGAATTTTCGCGTCTTGATTCATTTGTGCTTAACGTTGGCCGGAACAATAACAATAATAAAAAATCCCCATTTTTCCTCCTGTTTTGTATGACGCATTGTTTATTGTTGTCTTGGGGGTGGATCGGAATAAAGTGGGTTATGAAGAGCATGATGGAGGAAATAAGCAGAAAAAGAAATTGAAAATAAGTCGTTGGACTGATGGATGTGAACAACGAGAGCTTAGGCCCTTCCTTGTTTCAATAGCTTAATCAGACTGGCTGGAAAAGAAAATTTGAAGCCCATTTGGCAAGAGCCAAATCACATCTGAGCATGAGAGGAGAAGTCCGAAGGAAAAATAGAAAGAGAAAATGCATAGCCAAGCTGATAATGAGGACAGTCGCTTCATTTCCTTTAGCCAAAGACAGTTAGGCGAGAGAACTTGACCACGTGAGCCATCTCAATCTCAACCAACGGGCGACTTCCATTCCATCTTTGCCGGCGGAGCGATTTTGTCGTGCCCACGTAAGTACTTACTTGCATTTTATTTCACATGTGCAGATAGGATGAAAAGGAGTGCATTGCATGTGAATGGATTGGATGTAAGCACATTTGTGTTGTTGAAGCCTTGTGATAAGCTGCAGTCTTCCGAATCATGGTCCCTATCTACAACAAGTGTATGGTTGCAAGCTGATTGGCCAGCTAGTAACTTTAGTTCATGGGCTGTAAAGCTCTAGCTACAAGTCAGTAACCGCCATTGAGCTCAGCCTCATGCTGGGGCAAGGTCATGCCATGCCATATGCAGCGCTGAAGAAACCCAGAAAAGAAAAACCAAGAAGGAACAGAAAAAATAAGAAAAAAGAAAAAATCTACATGCCGATATATACGTGGTTTTGTCTTTTTTTCTGGTCTGCATCAACTTCTCCTATCTCTAGAATTGGAGATTATCCATGCCGATGCCAACTACTGGCCCGTCCCTGCATGTCAAACACGGACAATCCGTCGTCGACAAAATGAGTCTAGAAGAGGACGAGAGAAGCACAGCGGGAAAACAGAGAGAATAATAAAGAGAGGAAGAGAGAGAAAGAAAATCACAAATATACAAGGCATAACACAGAGACAAAGATGCCACCTCCTGCACATTATTTTAGGTCCAGTTAGCTTGTTGTTCCGCCACTTGTCGTCTCTCTCAACTGAAGCCCCTGGTTTTTTCAGGGCCTTTAGCGCTGAGAAGAAAGAGCTTACAGAGGAAGGGGACCCTGGCTTTTCTTTTTCGTGAGTTCAATCAGGGCTACAATACCCCACTATTCTGCCAACCAAGACGAAAAAAAAACTCAGTGCCTAGACTTTAATTGGCTGGTGCAGAGGCTGCATTTGCATGTCTCGTGTGTCGCGTTGTATCGTGCTAACAGAACTTCGCCACCTGCTTGGATCACAAAACAACGCTTCACGCCAATAACACCAAAGGGGAAAGTCGACGGCAAGCGATAACAGGAATAGTGACAGAGGGCTTGCGGACCTGTTATATTTGATTTTGTATGCCTGTCTCCCGAGTTTTGATGCGTTGGCAAAACAATGCAATGCTGGAGGGGTTCCCGCCATCTCCCAATCCATTTCCATAAGGCTGATTGACACTTGACGCTGGCAATGCATCAAGTAAAAAAAAAATATATATTTTCTTTCTGCATTTCATTCTGTTTCGACTGTTCCTCTGTTATCTCGAGAATATCAAAGAAAATTGCAATCAAGTGGTTTTGATGCACGTCGATGGTCTGTGTGGGACGGGCTGGACGGACCTATTTTGCTTACATGTGGCTCTTTAACTGAGAATAAGGGGGCCAAAAACCGGATTTTGTGCTATTGCCAAGTCTCCAAATGGCCCCAAGGCAGCAGAGGGCCTGAGGCCGAAAAAAGCAGGAACAATAACAAACAGAGGCAGTTGTGAAATAACGCCTCGACAATCTCAGATTGGGCTTAAGTTTCCTGTGCATCTTTACTTGTCCCTACTTTTGTTTCTACAGCCCAGGGCCACAAGGGTCAGGGTTACAGCTGGAGAAGATAAAATGCAATAAAAGAGTGATTTATCACATGCCGATAGACGTCGTTGCCGGTCCTGCTGTTCTCGACAGAACACGTAAGTAAATACACCTGCGTACATGTACATGTACTTAACGACCGTCGACCTCAGTCTTCCCTCAGAGCTGATATTTCTGCCATTTCATCCAAGAACACATGAATAGGACACCCTCTTTTGCCCTATTTTAATCATGTCTTGAAACCTTCCCGACTTGCAAGCCCAAACACAATAAATACACGGATATCGACTTGCTGTCTCGATGCAAGTACAGCACATCTGTACTCAACCATTTACTTTTATGTACATTTGTACAAGGGCGTGAAAAAGAATCGGGACCCGACTTCCCAAGCTGGAATGCTCGGATAAACACACCAGCATACATGGCTAACTTTTGTCTTCGATTCTTTAGCTGCCTACTACTCTTCTCTTCCTCTCTCTCCCCACCCACCCAACATCCAACCCACCCCGAAATCTTCAAACTGCTCTGCCACATCCGCTTCTCCTCGATTCCTGGAGCAACAATTTCCTCCAGAAAAATTCCTTGCCGCCCTGCCCCTGCCAACGGCCTTCCAGCCTGCCCCGAGATCATGGTAATCCCCGGCGACCCTAAAGACATCCCAACTAAGATCTCCCAAGCAGCCTTGCACCGAGGAACCCAGCTACCGAAATCACCTCGTTTTTTTTCCCTTTCCACTGCCCTTACCATTGGCCCGCCCCAGCTGGGACAGCCCAACTTGGGTCTTCTGTTTCTGGTAGTCGTACATGACAACTTTCCCGCTCCTCGTTCCCCCTTCCAATGGCCTTGTCTAACACCAAGCTTTGAATGGTTGGCCTCTTTTTTTTCTTCCCTTTCGTGCCTTGTCCCCCCCTCCCCATCAATCCCTCCTTCAAAATCAAGATCGACAGTACTTGCTGCCAGGGGATTATAAATAGAACTCACAAAACTGCATAGCAGGGTAAGGGCTATTCCCCGGCATCAGAACCCTTTCTGCCTCTTATGTCCTTCTAGAAAACAGGCACGCCGTCTTCTCACTGTACCGTCCCTCGCCGTCCTAGGTAACTCCAGGCTCCTTGCTGCAATAACGAGGGAGCGCTTCCGCCCCCTTAAACGTTGAATGGATCTATGCATACCCAAAGTCCAAGCTGGAAGACGAAGATCCACACTCGACGTGCAGTCGTGAGTTTGGAGGTCGGATCCAGAGACAGACCACCAGCACGGGCACAGCTAGGAGAACATCTAACGTCAAAACATCAAAAAGCCCAAGTTCCAGGTCGTGTGCTGACCTTCGGCCGTACTCGCCCCTCTCCTCTCCTCTCCTCTCCTCTCCTCATATCACATATGAGTCTCGCCTCATTTACGAGCCCACTGAGAGACGCAAACAATATATATGCCTTTGCATTATAGGCCCTTTTTCCCGCAAGGCATCACCCCACCATACAGGTATAATAAACCAAGGTCACACCAGGAAAAGTACCATCAATCCTCCTCACACTCGCCTCTGCCTTTTGATCGTCTTTCGGTGGTCTCTGGTTTCTTATTTCCTTCCTTACTCCTCTGTCACCCCCTCTGACTCAACCCCTTGGGCAGCTGAAGCACAATTCTTGCACCTTGCCTAACCCGTGGCTGCTTCTCCCCTCGCCCCTGGAAATGCACTTGCATGGCTGGTCCTACGTGAACGCAATAGCAGCAATGGCGATAATAACTCTCCACGTAGACGTCCACAAGGCTCATCTGTCAGAAATAAGGAGGCGTACAAGAATTCCCACAATGTGCAGGACCCAAGTGCTGCCCATGGTGTCACGATCCGAACGCCATTTTATCACGTTAGTACGAGACATATATCTCATACACTGATTAACCACAAGACCCAAGACCCCAACCTGCAATCAAGTTGCTGAGACGGTCCGCATGTGTGTACCAACCACTGTGATATGGGGAGGGAGACTTTGCATACCTTTTTGCTTCACGATTTTCCCTGGACTTTTAGGGGCTCGCCAGGTCTAGCACTGTGTCTGTGACTTATGCTACGTGTTTGACTCGCTCGTATTCCAAGTAAGTACATGTGGTGCTGAACTCTCCCCTTTTTCAGAGCATCTTACTTGCTTGAATAGATACCATACATAGCACAGACTTATGTGATTGAATAGGCAGAATCAGCAGAATACGAGAGGTGAAGTTAATAGAACGTTGTAATATTAAACCCTAGAGCGCTTTAACCCTCAAAACACAATGCTACCAGGAGGACAAAGTGTTGTGGTACAATTCAAAGTCCGCATTGTTCTTGTCTTGTTACGGCTTCTTAGTTGCAGATGTCTCGCTGCAGTAAGCCATAATGCAAGATGATTGTTATGTAAATGGTACCAGCGTGACACAGATATGCACCATTTGGTCATCACACTCTTAGGGAATGACGGAGTTAGACCTTCATACTAGTGTCTATTAGGGTCAGACATGCCTATAGGGTTAACACACTCTTTACCTGGAAGAGAGCACTTGATCGTGAAAGGAAGCAAACAATCTGTAGAAAGAAAGTAAACAAAAATGCAAAGAAGTAACAGTCCTGGAGAGAGAAGATTATGGCATCGTATGAGGAAAATTACCGCAGCCTTTTTTTCTTGTTTGCTGCAATAAGAAAAACAGGTTCAACGTCCAACAAGGCAGCCCTTTATTTGCTTGTTCTCAGCTAACCAATAAAACGTTGATCCTGGGCTCGTCAAAACCCTCTTAACTTCAGAAATCCAGCTGCCCAGACCAGACACCACCTTTGGCTTTGACCTGCGTCCCTTGAACAAACAACTAAAGACGCGCGCCATCACGAATTTATTCTTTATACCGAGTACGAGAATAAGCCGGTTAATTGAGAGCCCCTCCTGCTTTTTGATTTTCGCGCCGTCTACTTTGCGAGTCCTGCATATATTGAATCAACACCGTCCGTTTGTTTACTTGGCTGTTCTACGTACATCAATCATCAACATGGCAGGCCGCGGAGCTTTGAAGTTCACCAAGCGCTTGATGAAAGAGATGGAGGCCCTGCGATCCGAAGACTTGAACGAGGCCGGCATTGAGCGGCTCGGCCCTAAATCCGACGATAATCTGTCAAACTGGGAGGCGGTAATGTCTGGACGCGGTGTTGGTCACGGCTATGACGGTAATATGACCCCCCCTATTTCTCGCCAGGAAAACAATACCCTCATCAAGGCTAACACACAACCATCAATTTTGCCATTGCTATAGAAGGTCGTTGGCTTCTGACCATTGAGGTACCCGCGCAGTATCCCATTCAACCACCCAAAGTCACCTTTGCCACGCAAATCGTGCACCCAAATGTTGCTATTCCAAGTGGCGAGATTTGCCTGGACCTGCTCAAGGATGCCTGGACTCCGCAGTACACACTGGTCGAAGTCGTCAAGGCTATCCGTATGCTACTGGCTGACCCGGGCACAGACAGCCCGCTGAATGTCGATGTGGCGGCCCTCATCCGGGACGGCGATGTAGTTGCGGCACGCGGGCTGGTCCAGCTATGGTGTCGGCAGCAGGAAGGGTATTACCCTGGGCCGTGATGAACGGTGACGGAACGGCAGAGGAGGGGGAGAAGATATGGAGGGAAGAGGTGCCATCCCTTGTGATTGGCGAGGGATTGGTGATTGCTGTACTTGAAACGTAGTTATAATGAGAATTGCAAGAACAATGACGGATGAAAAGGGGCCACAATACGGACTTGCTGTGTCATGATAGTAGATTTCAGCTCCCTACTGAGCTGTTGGAATTGCAAGGGCGGCTCCCTAGCCGATCTCGCTCTCTATGTATGTAGAGATTATACTCCAGCCTTATGATGCCACATCTCAAGCAAGTTCAATACACACCAAGTACACATACATATATAACAGGCCGAGTAATGACGTCAGCTATCAAAGACCATATCTCCAAACCAAACATCAGAACTGAACAGAAATCTTCGTGAAAAAAAGTGTTAAAAACTCTATAGATCAGAGGAAAAAAAGGGAATAAGAAAAGGAACAGGTAAACAGACACTTAGAAAAGGAAAAAAAAAGAAAAGCCATAAAACGTAACGCCGGATGTCTTGGCTACAGTATGCAACTGTGCTTCCACATACGTTTCCACAAGACACCGTCCTCTTTCAAGATGAAAAAAAAGAAACAGATGGAAGATATTGAGAATCAAGAAGGATAGGAAAGAAAATAAAAGAGGTCATGGTAAAAAAAAAGAAGCCCCCCGCCTCTTTTTGTTTGGGGAGAGAGGTTGAAGGGGAATTGGTGAAGAGAGCAACAAAGAAGCAAAAAAAAGGCAAATGCCAATATACCAGCCAGACCAGCACCGTGGAAAAGTACTGCACGGGACTATGAACAGTGACGTCAGTGTCAAGACCGGGTACCTGCTCATATACACATATGCACACGCGTGGGCGAGGGTGAGGTGACTGCGCTAGGACAATGCACCATGGTGCTATCGTCGATAGAGATGGCGAGTTTGTGACATATACAGAGTATAGCATGGCGTAGCACAGACAACAGGGAACCGTGACCGAACAGCAAATTGGTCGATTTGGATTCAAGTCAGCTAGTATTGACCATATATCGACGGACCCGGCACATCAACAACGGAAAATTGTGCGTAAAAAGGAAAATGGAAACACGGAACGAAGTTTCATTTGTTACTCGTTGTAGTGATACACCTGTCAAGAGCAAGGCTGTTAGTCTTGGTTCTAGGACGACGAGATTGTCCAAGTCTAAAGGGGACCTTGGTATCAGTCGGGGTGTATTTACCTTGTAGTTGGGGAGACCAGCAGGCTGCTTTCCTAACCGGCGCACCATCTTGGCGAAGCCTTCAGTCTCAATGAGATGGTAGAATGAGAACGGAGGGAACATGGCGCCATCACGGTGGACCTCAGCCTTGACCAAGAGGGCAGAGCCACCCACACCATCCAGAGGCACCTCGTAGTGAATATCGCCGCCAGGAGTGCTCATGAACGCCATCAGAGCACGGTACGTTGCCATGTCATGGTAGCCTTCCAGCAGAACGTCATCCTTGCCCATAGCAGCACCAAGCTTGAGAGCTGCCTCGCTGTCCTGCCAGTTGTTGAAATCGTAGGGACGTTCGCTCATCTGGTTCTTTTCAGTATCCATGTAACGCTGGAAAGTGTTGGCAGCAAGTACAGGTTGGTCGTGCGAGGCCATGTCCTGGATAATGGTATGAGGCGTCTCGATAATGTCAGAATCCAACCAAAGAACCCACGAGATGGTGGGATGCAGAGTAGTGAAAAGAAGCGAGTTGCGAGCTTTGGCCATTGAAGCACGACGAGCCTTTTGGAACTCCTTCTTGTGACGAACGCTTTCATCCTGCGAGGTAACACCGGGCTCGAAATCTTCACGGAGAATGATGATGTTGTGGAAGCGGTCCTTCTTGCTGGCGGACTTTTGGTAGTTGGTGATGCGATTTTGCAAAGCGGTAGTAGCTTGGTTACCCTCCTTGGTCTTGGGGAGAATGAAGCCAAGGGTAATGAGGTCATGGGGGTATTGCAGCTTGACAATGTTGGTCCAGTAATCCTCGTAGAAACGCGACATGGGCGTCAGGATCAGGACAGACTCGCGCTTGCCAACAGGGTCGGAGGTGGTGGTGACGGTGTTCATGTTGTAGCGAATTACGGGAGGGGCTTTCGAATCGGGCCCCGACGCTTTTCGGTAGGGAATGGTAGGCGATAAAGAGGCAGGAGTGTTGCTCGGGGCTGTCGAGGATGAGCCGGAGAAGAAGAAGAACAACACGCAGACGAGGGCAAATAGACCCAGTGCCATACAAGCAGGACTTGACCGTCTCAGACGGACCGAACCCATAGGACGCGCCATCACGACCAGCTCAAACCAGTCAGTAGTGTGGAGGGGATGTGATGAAATTGGAAGATGACAAGACAAAGGTCGAGTCTGAGGAAGAGGAAGAAAGAAGAGGTAAGAAAGAAGAAGAAGAAGAAGAAGCAAGAAGAAACCCCCGGAATACGAATGGATAAACTTTTGGAATCAACGACGATAGAAGAAGAGGCCAATTCGCAGAACAAGAAGCCAACGAATAACTTGATAGCTTGCTGGAGGATAAAAGCCGCTATCAATGCGTCCACTTCGTTACCGCGACAGGGCAATTGGGGGGAAAAAAGAAAGAGAAAAGAAAGAAAAAAGACGGCGGTCAGAAAGCTTGGAGCCCGTAATGAAAACGACACGAACACATTCAGGAGGAAACAGAGCTGCTCGATGATATTTTTTTTCCTTCGTAAAAGTAATCCAAGTCAAATTAAGCAATTGGGTTGAATTGAGTGAAGTGTCCTTCCTCAAAGCTGCCAAAAGGGCAAAAGGGGGCCCGGTATCTAGCCCCACTTTAGGATAAGGAACTTGTTGGCTCAGAGAGGATGAATAAATAGTGGATGACTGACCCGTGACCCAGATTTTAACAGCTTATAGTACAGCACAGCGAAGATTACTGCATAGAGAAGAAAGTGGATGCTAGTTTTTAGGGGACGGATTGCTAGTTTGTGCCTCTGTTGGAGCCTGTAGCCACTGAAATTTATACATGGGCTGCTGTGGGATAGGCAGTGTAGCCTGTAGCCTGTGGCCTGTATGTAGCCTGTGGCCTGTAGCCCATAGCCTGTAACATGGCATACCAGCTTCCCCTGTTCAGGTTTGCCCGTCTTGTTTCAAGTTCACCCATGGCTCAAATCCAAATCAAACCAGCATTCGTTACTCACGTCCTTGTGTCCACCAGCCATTTTTCATTCACATTTGGATATTCATCAAGTTTACATCATCCACATCCACATCAACATCTTCACACCACACCCAACGCCATATTGCCCATACGTGATTATTTCTTGTCGCAATGGCGAGCAACATGGATAGAAGTCTTGACGAGATTCTCGGCGAACAGGTAGGTCATCATCTAGGCCGTTTTATTTTGCCTCAATTGCACAACTTTTGATGAATGCAGCATAGCATCATGGCCGTCTTCAGCCTTGTTACGCATCATCACCATCAGTCTCAGCCTTGTCTGCAAAAAGTCATCATGCTAACTAGTTGCGCCTGTTTACCAGAGAACTCGTCGTAACAACAATACCAACAGCCACAACAACAACCAGCGCCGCAGCAACAGCAACAGCAACAGCAACCAAGGCCACTCCAGACGTCGCGACAACAATGACTATCCGCGTGACGGCGTGAAAAAGGTTCGTCGACATGCTACTACCCGTATTCTCCGGTCCTGGCGCATTCTAACCCTACCCGCCACAGGTTCATATCCTCCCTCCTTACTCCTCTTCAAGCGTCCTCCCCCCCGACTATCTGAAGACGAATGCATACTGCTATGCTACTACTTAACTTCGAATTTCTTTCTTTGAATCGGCCTGGGAGGCTCAACGCCTTGTTAACCTACTTATAACCCTCTATCTGGCTAACAGCCGCTTACCTTTCCTACTTCAGGGCTACTACCGGGACGAGCACCGCGATCTCGATAGGTAAGCCGTTTTTTCTGTTCATATTTTGCGCACGCACTACTTGATTGCCAAAGTCTAACATGGTTGCTTGCAGCGAGTGGGTGCACGATAGATACGAAGACAGCGGCCGCCAAAACCATAGTCGCCGCGGTCGCGGCGCTACTGACCTGATCAGCCATAGGTTTGTGAAATTAACGACTGCAAAGTTATAGCTCGACTCGCTAACTCCAAACTATTAGCGATGCTCGTGGCTGCAAAGTTCGCGTTGAAAACTTGCATTATGAGTTATCCGAAGAGGAGATCAAGGTTTGTCGCCCACAAACTGATGTGACACAATGCATAGTATCGCATCGTTTTCTAACATTTGTAATATAGTCCCTCTTTACGCGCATTGGTCCTGTCGTGCGTTTCCAGCTTCGGTACGATCGTGCCGGCCGCTCGGAAGGCGTCGCCTACGTGACGTACGAATCGCATGTGGATGCGAAGAGAGCTGTCAACGAGTATGATGGCGCCAACGCCAATGGTATGTTCATCTTTTGCTACTATGCAGAAATAGCTACTGACGTTTTACATCTACAGGCCAGCCCATTACCCTTACCATTCTGACCGGCGAATCGAAGCGCAATCCGTTTGATTCTGCGATTATGCCCGCCCGCTCTCTTGCTGAGCGCGTGTCGGATCCCCGCGATCGTTCCAGATCACCTCGCAGAAACATTGCAGATGAGGATATCGTTGGTCTTGGAATTGACAGATACATTCCCGGTAAGGGAAGATCGCGGAGTCCCGTAAACCGCAACCGCAACCAGGGCCGTCGCCCCGGAGCTCGCCACGAAAACACTGGCAACAACGTTGGGCGTGGTGGTCAGCGTAACCGTAGAGATGGTAGCACCAACAACAACGGCAACAACAACGGCAACAACAACAACAACCGCCGTCCCATCAAGACGCAGGAGGAACTGGACGCAGAGATGGCAGATTACTTTGGAGGCTCAGGGGAGAAGCCTGCGGAAACCGCAGCTCAAACCACTTCTACAGCTCCGACCGCTAGTGAAACTGCTTCTACTGATGATGTCGACATGATTGAGTAAAGACACTAAACCAAGACGCGATACTATCTCGCCTTAGTCCCGTCTCAGCGATGCCCGTTGTGGTACTTCACGGGATGCTCTCTTGACTGATGAAATGGAATATATTTTCTCTCCTTAATGGCGTTTAACTCATTGCTTCTCATATATACTATTATCTTCTCCTATAATTCCGGTCTCACTTATCCCACCACAAGCCTTGTGAAACCTTCATTTCTGCTATATATAATCTAGTAAGCTTCCTGTGTACCAATAACGTCATGCATTATCTGAAGGTGATGCTGGCAAAGGGGCTTTCGAGTTGAGTAGAAGACCCATCGTTCTTGGTAATGAATAACCCTTCAGTGGCAAGTCCCGAGAAATGACCTTTGATCACCTGAACGGCGCTCTGCTCAAGCTCCCCACTGTCGTTGCTACGTACAGCGGGGTCATCGAGTGTGTTTTGAGCCGAGCCGAACACGAACCCGTCTGTATATTCGGTTGACGATGAGGGATATGGTTTACGGGACGGTAACGGCGAGATAAAGAACTGTAGCCACGAGCCCGGTGTGATGAGACCGCGCTGCATGATCCCCTGACGCATGAAGGCGGGAAAGTCGATCTCTTCGTCATCATGAGGAGACGCAAATTGGGCTGAGGAGGACGGAGATGATGAGGGTTTCCATCTTGTCTCGAGGGCAAGGCGCCCTTTGCGTTTTCCCCATCCGCCACCGCCACTCTCTGATAGGATGTTAGATTCCGGTTGGCATTCGTATGGTCCTTCTTTTGGAAGCTCCTGCAAAATAGCCAAGGCTTAAGAGACTTACCTATTCTGTACAGCTCACATCTATCTTGAAACAAGCTCTTCAACTCTGCACACGCAAGTGAAGCTACGGCAGCTTCATTGTCTCTATTCGCGAACAACGATACAACATCCTGTGCGACATGACAACTGGCTGGCGATGCACTAGGAGATACAAGAGCCCAGACTTCTACTCCCGAAGACTCGGGATTAGCTGCCATGCGCTGACTGTAAATTCTGGGAACAACGGCTTCCAATTCCGTGGAGGCAGTGATGCATCGACCGTCAACTTCAATTTCGCTCAGTATGTTGCCCAGACAGCCAGTGATCTTCCGTGGGGGTAGAATTGGTATCAATGGGACATTTATTCCGTCGGACACCAAAGGCGCAGGGAGAAGCACCTTCTGGAATGCTTTGTCCATAGTGTTTTGTAGAGTCAGAGACCCATTTTGCGACGCCCAGCGGCTTGCTGACAGTGTAGCTTCTCGGCCAGTAAAGAACACTGTGTTGGCTAATGGCATTGTTGTTATCACTGAGCCATTGGTGGTTTCAGCACAGAAATCAAGATATCCATATGACTTTTCAGGCTTCTGGGCCTGTGGTGAATCATGCAGCCAGAGGTGAGGAAGAAGGGTGTCTGCCTTGCCTCGCAGAACCGAAAAGCCCTCGCGGTGAGAGGAGAACGCGGAGGAAGACGAGAGTCCGTCGACGACGCCTGAGAGCACTTGAAGTGTACCTGTTGACGGCCGATGAAGAAGGCTACTCATGAATAGATCATCTTCAAGCCAGCGGGAAAAGGCTGGCGTAGCGAGGACCACAGCAGCATCTGATAATGGTGATGAGGTCGACGGGGCGAGAGATGAGAGTTGTTTTATCACGGTTGGCTAGGGCGATCAGCAGTTGTCCCAGCTAGAAAAAGATCATACGAAAGAATGTACCTTGTCGACTTTGGGATCAAGGAACACTGTGAACCGAGAAGACGTGGACGAGTTCCACCGGCGAGTGGAGGTCCGGCTTAAGCGGGTTTCTAGCGTTAGCGTGCGATGCGCCGTTTTGTATAATAGGCGTGGGAAGCTAGCCATGATGATCGCTGAGTGATGGACGCCGGAGATATAGCCTGGTGATAGAAATTCCACACTTGTGTCTTGATGACGAAGCACGCTATGATTGCAGCTTGTACTCGGCCAAGTGTTCTTGCTGTCGTTGTTGCCGTCATGTCACATTGGGGTTGTTGTGATACACAGACAATGCTACGGTGGCTGAAGCTCGAGTAGCGCCACATATTAACGTGAATATTTGTGGCGCCAGCAGCCTACCAAAAATACCCCTCCAAAAAGATCGCCAGGGAAGTCAATCCAGGCGCTTTGGTGGGGGTGACTCAATCTAAAGCCGTATCTTTTTTTTTCTTCGCCCGCTTCCTGCGATCGCAACTCCGAATCAAGTTATTTACAGCGGTTTCACATGCCGACTTGAGGACTCGCACCAACCGTGAACCTTTGTTCTTTTTCTTTCCCTACCTATTAAAGAGTGAAGCCCTTCACACACTTGGGGGCTTCGCCGCAACAACGTTCCCACTTACGCTTCGATCACTGCGTATCCGCCAGGCTCAGCATCACCAGTTATTGCTGTCCGATTCTGCTATATTTGCGCGAGCGCGTGTTAACTCTCGACTTCTACTCGCTAATTCCACTTCAATTCGCACCATGGCGTCTGCTCCCACTCAGCCGCCGACAGGTGAGTCTGGCCCTGCCTCTCTTGGCTTGCGCTGCATGCACCTGTGCCTGTGCGCGTTATCGTCATGATCCAGAAAGCTAATCAATTTATTTTTATTCCACTGAAGATGGCAAAGATTCTGCTCCTGCCCAGCCTACTGTCCCCAAGGTGAAGACCGAGAAAGAGCGTCAGTTTCCCGAATATCTATCCAAAAGCATTCCCCCCCTCAACCCTGGTCATATCCCATGTCTTGATCCCTACAGACCTCATCTACGTCATCGTGCTACAACCCGTTCCGTCAACACAACCAAACACATCACTGATTATTTCCCTCGAATTATATCCAACAGTCGAAAAGGAGCGCAAGAAGGCAGCCAAGCAAGCCAAGTTTGAGCAAAAGAGCAAGGCCAAGGCTGATAGCGCCGCCGCCCCCCAGCAGGCCAAGGAGAAGAAGGCCAAGCCCGTCAAGAAGGAAGAGGAACCTCTTCCCGAGTACATCGAAGACACCCCCGAGGGTGAAAAGAAGATCCTCAAGTCCTTTGAGCACCCGCATTACAAGGCTTACAGCGCCGTCGCCATCGAGAGCGCCTGGTATGAGTGGTGGGACAAGCAAGGCTACTTCAAGCCCCAGCTAAAGCCCGATGGCTCTGTCCTGGACAAGGGTAGCTTTGTCATTGTGCACCCTCCTCCCAACGTGACCGGTGCTCTGCACATGGGACATGCTCTGGGTGATTCTCTCCAGGATGCCATGGTCCGTTGGTACAGAATGCGCGGCTACTCTGCTCTGTGGCTGCCGGGCTGTGATCACGCTGGTATCGCTACCCAATCCGTCGTTGAGCGTATGCTCCAGCGCCGCGAGAACAAGACCCGCCACGACCTGGGCCGTGAAAAGTTCATTGAGCGTGTGTGGGAGTGGAAGGAGGAGTACCACCAGAAGATCAACAAGGCTCTGACCAAGCTTGGTGGCTCTTTCGACTGGGAGCGCGAGGCGTTCACCATGTCCCCTCAGCTGTCCAAGGCCGTCACCGAGGCCTTTGTGTCTTTCCATGAGGAGGGCATCATCTACCGCGCCAACCGCCTGGTCAACTGGTCAACTCGCCTCTCTACTGCCGTTTCTAACCTGGAGGTGAACAACAAGGAGCTGACTGGCCGGACCCTCCTGGAAGTGCCTGGCTACGACCGCAAGGTTGAGTTTGGTGTCATTGTGCATTTCAAGTACCAGATTGAGGGCTCCGATGAGACCATCGAGGTTGCTACTACTCGTATCGAGACTATGCTGGGTGATACTGGTATTGCTGTCCACCCCTCGGACAAGCGCTACACCCACCTTGTGGGCAAGAATGCCATCCACCCCTTCCTTGACCGTAAGCTGCCTATCATTGCTGATGAGTATGTCGATCTCGAGTTCGGTACGGGTGCTGTCAAGCTGACTCCCGCCCACGACACCAACGATTTCAACCTGGGCCAGAAGCACAAGCTTGAGTTCATCAACATTCTGACGGATGACGGCCTCATGAACGAGAATGCCGGCCCCTACCAAGGCCAGAAGCGCTTCGATGTTCGTTACAAGGTTCAAGAAGACCTCAAGGCCAAGGGCCTGTGGGTCAAGGTCGAGCCTAACCCCATGAAGGTCCCCATCTGCGACCGGTCCAAGGATATCATTGAGCCAATCCTGAAGCCCCAGTGGTGGGTCAAGACGGACAAGCTGGCTGCTGCTGCTGTTGATGCTGTCAAGACTGGAGAAATCGAGATTCGCCCCTCGACCGCCAGAAACATGTTCCTGGCCTGGATGCACCCTGACAACATTCAGGATTGGTGCATTTCCCGCCAGCTGTGGTGGGGCCATCAGTGCCCTGTGTACCAGGCGATTGTTGAAGGCGAGACCAGTGATTCCGCCAACAACGAGCGGTGGTTTGCCGGCCGCACCGAAGAAGAGGCTCGTGCCAAGGCTGAAAAGGCCCTGCCTGGCAAGACTTTCAAGCTGGTTCGCGACGAGGATGTTCTGGATACCTGGTTCAGCAGTGGCCTGTGGCCCTTCAGCACCATGGGCTGGCCCGATAACAAGTCTCTGGACATGGAGCGATTCTTCCCTACCTCTGTTCTGGAGACTGGTTGGGACATTATTTTCTTCTGGATTGCCCGTATGATCATGATGGGCATCAAGCTAACCGGCAAGGTGCCCTTCAAGGAGGTCTTCTGCCACTCGCTGGTCCGCGATAATGAGGGCCGTAAGATGTCCAAGTCTCTGGGCAACACCATCTCCCCTCTTGATGTCATTGCTGGTATCAAGCTGCAGGATCTCAATGACCAGCTGCTAACTGGCAACCTGCACCCCAGTGAAGTGGAAAAGGCTACCAAGTGGCAACGTGTGGCCTTCCCCGATGGTATCCCGCAGTGTGGCGCTGATGCCCTTCGTTTCTTCATGGTCTCGTCGACGGCCCCTTCGGGTGGTGACATTAACCTAGATATTAAGATCCTGGCGGCCATGCGCCGTTTCTCCAACAAGATCTGGCAGGCCGGAAAATTCGTCCTGGGCAAGCTGCCCGAGGACTTCAAGCCCAAGGCTAAGGCCGAGCCTGGTGTTACACTGGCCGAGAAGTGGATTCTGAGCAAGATGACTACGGCCGCCAAGGAAATGAACGAAGCCATGGAGGCCCGTGAGTTCCAGAAGGCGTCGAACCTGGTGTACCAGTACTGGTGGACTCATCTGTGCGATGTGTGGATTGAGAACTCCAAGTCCATCATCCAGGATGGTACTCCCGAGGAGGCCGAGAGCTCTCTGCAGACTCTGTACACGACTCTGGAGGCTGCTCTGCTGATGATCCATCCCTTTATGCCGTTCAGTAAGTTGAAAGAAGGCTGGTGTTTGACCAGAGCTGAAATGCTGTATAGATACTAACATGCTGATGAACAGTTTCTGAGGAGCTGTGGCAGCGCCTGCCCCGTCGCCCCGAAGACAAGACGGAGACCATTATGCTGGCTGCCTACCCCGAGTTTGACGAGAAGTTCTACAGCCCCGAGGCTGAGACTGCGTACGAGCTTGTCATGGCCTGCTCTCGCGGTGCCCGTTCGCTGATGAGCGAGTACCAGATCAAGGAGGAGGGCAAGGGTAAGTCATGTTTTATTTCCTAGAGTTCACAGTTCCAGTCAACAAGCGCGAGTAACTAACATTGATGTTTCTCTTTGTAAATAGTTCTTTTCCAGGCTATGGATGAGACGTCGCTCAACACCGTCACCAAGGAGGTTGCCTCTATCAAGACTCTGTGCGGCAAGGGCTGCAAGGAAGTTGAGGTTCTGCCGCCGTCGTCATCGCGCCCCGCCGGCTGCGTGGCCTACCCTGTCGGCTCGGAGGCCGTTGCCTATCTGTTTGTCAAGGGTCGCGTGGACCTGGACGCCGAGATTTCCAAGGCGCAGAAGAAGCTGGACAAGCTTGAGGCTGGCATTACCAAGCAGCAGAAACTGCTGGCGGATGCCAAGTACCAGGAAAAGGTTTCGGCTACCATCCGTGAATCTGACGCCAAGAAGCTGGTGGATTTGGAGTCTGAGGCGCGGGGTTTCCAGGGCACTATCAAGCAGTTTGAGCAGCTGAAGCTCGAGTAAGCCCGTTTTTGTTTTCGGATGGGTTGATCACTTGAACATAGAGGGGACAAAAAGAAAAGACTTAAAACGAAGACAGAGAGTCATAAAGATTCTGAGACCAATGAGATGTTATTCAATAATATCATAAGTATACAAGTATGGTTGTACAAGCTTTTCATGTGGCGGTGTTGGTAAGTTGGTATGATTTAAATCTTCTTGAGATGTCATGTCTAACCTATGGAATGGAGGACACAAGCCGCCGTCCAGTTTTCTTTTTTCTTTTTCTCTCCTCCACACTACTCGCTCTTCTTGGCCTTGGCATCCTCGGCCTGCTGCTTGCGAATGTCGTCGAACTCCTTGTGCTCGGCGTACCACTGGCCAGCCTGAAGCACCAGCACACCAACCAGAACCAGAGCTAGGATGGTGTTGGAGGCGGAAAGTACACGCATGGAATCCTCTCGACCAATGTAGATTTCGCCGGTCTCAGCAGCCACGCGGGCTTCCTCGATGTAGTCAGGGTCGGTCCAGATGTCGGCAGACACGGCGCGCAGGGTCTTGACGATGTTGGCGATGTAGACAGCGACACCGATGAAGTACAGAATCAGCGAGGCGCCGTCAAACAGGAAGTTGGCCTCGGACGGGCGGAACAGCTTAAGGAAGAAGCCGGCAAAGCCCACAGTGACAACAATGTTGAGGATACGGCCGATTAGCGGCGGCGATGAGTGCATCCACGTGAGGTGTGTGGCTAGGTGGTCGTAGTACTCGGCGGGGACGGGATCAGAGGTCCAGAGGAGCGGGTAGTCGTAGGGGAACGAGGCAAAGAGAATGCCTAGGAAGAAGCAAGTGGCTGTGAAGAGACTGGAGTTAGTTTTTTCAGCGACCACCAAGGAAGACGGGGAGGAGACATGTGCTTACGGCCAATGATCATGAAGGTTGCGAAAGAGCCAGTGCCGCGATAGTTGCTCGAGGCACTAGATTTGGACCAATCAATCCACTGCGTCATGATGTCGAGAAATAATAGACGTAAATAAGGGAGAGAAAAAAAGACGATGGAAAATCAACAAGTGAGAAAAAAAAATAAGACAAGAGAAGAAAAAATGCGACCAAAGAGGAACAAGAAAAAGAACTATCGCCAGTTGATATTTTGGCGACGTCGCTGGATGCAAGGTTGTTGATAAATAATTGGAGAAGATAAAAAATGATGAATAAAAATGAATAAAAGCCACACCAAAACGCTTCTGGCAGGCTTGGAGAAGGTTCCCAGGCTGAAAAGCGGGGCAGAGTGTAGTGTTACAACAATAGAAGGACAGAAACAAAGGACAAGGGTTATTGTAGCGGCACAACCCTAGACTCGCAGCTTGTCGTGATGCAAACATCGCCAGAAAAAGAAACACGCCTGGTCTCGCAGAGCCTCACCGACCTGCAGGAACAAAACCACCAACCACCACCGCCGTTGTCGCCGCTGTCGCCGCCGCCGCCGCCTCCGCCGCGACCCGAACCCGGACCCTGTGCTGCTCCCCACTTCAGCTTGCTCGCTCAGATTAGCAGAGAAAACGAGAAAACGAGAAAAGAGAAGGGAAGACGAGGACAGGACGAGCCGAACCCCCTGTCAAAAGGAACAAGCAAAAGGCAGCAGATACGAAGCAAAAATAGAACAATCAAGATTTATTAATATTAAGAGATTTTAGCAAAATACTGTTGTTCAATGACCGAGTCAAACGCGCTGATAGGCCGACGAGCAGAGAGCAGGACACCGACCCGCCAGTCCTTTTCATTTGTTCCTTTGCTGGTCTCGTCTGTTCTCTCTTCCTGGTCTCGTCGGTTCTCTCCTCCTTGATACTGACTGCTCTTTCGATCGCCTCCCCGATTCTGTCGTCGTAACACCACGATGGTCTCCCCCCACGCCCTCCAGAGGCTTCTGCCACAGTGGCTTACTGCCCTGTTCTTGGCATCGCTCTTCCTCTCAGCCCAGGCCAGCGACAGCGCAGAGATCGACACCCTCGCGACGCGCGACGACGCCGCCGCCGCCTCGCCGCTCTCCATCTACTCGGCGTCGGACAAGTACCGCTATATCGGCTGCTACAACGAGAGCACCGAGGTCGTGGGAACGGGCGGTGCGCGCGCACTGGCCGGCGGAAAAAACCAGATGCTCATGGGCACCATGTCGGTGCCGCTGTGCCTGTCGTACTGCTCAAGTGACGGCGACGCGTACCGCTATGCCGGTCTGGAGTACTCTCGGTAGGTTCCTTGTCCATTTTCCTTGCGCGGTGTGTGTGTGTGTGTGTGTGTGTGTGTGTGTGTGTGTGTTCCGGGATATATGCTGACGCCATCCGCAGTGAATGCTGGTGCTCCCACTACATATCATCGCAGTCCATCAGGCTAAACGACTCTGCCTGTGACGATCCGTGCGACGGCGCGCCTGGTGTGGCTTGTGGTGGAAGCCTGAAGCTCACAGTCTACGAGCTACAGTCGTCAGGCGCTGCTGCTAGAGCGCCTCCCACATTGCTTGCGTGCAGTTTTGGTACCGCTATCAGTGTCTTGCTGGTGGTGGCCGGTGCGTTGTTTATGTGACGGAAGAAAATAGAGCGCGTAGTTATGCGTGCGCGAATAGATGCCCATGGAGGCTGTTTTGTGTGATTCGGAGGATATCCGTGTTTGAGTCTGTGTCTGTCTGTACCCTGTATCGTCGATATTGTCATTACTGCACGTATCCGTATCTGTCCCAATTTCAAAGCTTGATTGGCGGAAGTCCTCTGGCCATGACAGCATTGCGCATAATGTCCTTGACTTTTTCCAAAGCCTCTACCCAAGCCCGAACCGCGTAACTCCCACTTGAGTTCACGTTCATGCTTGCACTTGCACTCCGACTCCCACCCTCATCCTCATCTTCGGTCCCAGCCTCAGTCTCACCCTCACCCTCACCCTCACCCTCAGCGCCTTTGTCTCTGGCCAGCGCCTGTACCTTCCAGTCCATCCACCGGACCAGCCGCGCCGCTTTTGCCATAGCCCGCTCCTCAAAAACAACCCTGCCAATGTACTCACCAAAGATGTCTACATCGTCGACATGCGGGCCCTCGTCCATTGTCCCATGCACCCAGGACGTAATCATCTCGTGCAGACTGGCTTCCGACGACGTGCCTAGCGACTCAAACTCGATTTTGCGTGGAATGGAGGGGAATGCCACGACTGGGACGAGATCCGCCCTCGAAGCATCGTTGGTAGCATCACGACCATCTTGATCCAGGGTAGCCCCCATCGCTGACTGTTGAGGCCGAGATATCGCGCAAAAGGCATCGCCCTCTGCCTGTGCTCGGGAGGCTAGACGTTGGCGTCGGTGATCTTGGATAACTTCGTTTCGCACGTCCTCAGGTAGTTCAGCTAAAAACTCCATATCAAGTCCGCCTAGATCATCTGCAGCCAAGGGAGTTGGCGTGGCCGTTGTGGTAGCTGTAGTCATGTGTCTGGTTCGTGGTCGCGACGGACTCACTGTGACTGACCGAGACCTTTCTACATCCCTTCCTGCCGCCGCCATAATGTTAGTCTGCATCAAACCGCGTCGGGCGTCTTGTATGCGCTCACGAGCCTTTGTTCGATTTTGTCGCCGAGTTGGTGTTGTGGAGCCGAGCCGAGTGTGTGCTTCACGGCGGGGGGAGTGTCTCGGGGCAGGCAACGGGCCTGAGGCGGAAGAGATGTCAGAAGTGACTGATGCTGCTCCGGAGGCAGAGGCAGAGGCAGAGGCAGAGGCAGAGGCAGAGGCAGAGGCAGAGGCAGAGGCAGAGGCAGAGGCAGAGGCAGAGGCAGAGG
>JAXHKQ010000139.1:0-47098 GCA_038407185.1 Chalaropsis ovoidea | reverse complement strand
GGGGGGTGGGGGGGGGGGTGGGGGGGGGGGGGGGGGGGGGGGGGACAGAGAGATGGGAAGAGACGGAGAGACGGAGAGACGGGAAGAGACGCGGGAGGAAGTGGAAGGGAAAAAAGAACCGCAGTCAAAGTATGCACTTGGAGAAAAAAGAAAAAAGAACAAAGAACAAAGACAAGGCTTCCCTCCCTCGTCAAGCTTCTGCTATATCTCGTCTTCTATTGGCCAATGGCGTGGAGGGGCAGGAAGTCCTTTATCTGGGGTCAGAGTGGGTCTGTTGGGGGAGCTACAGAGCTCTAGAATAGCGGGGCCTTTTTTCTCCTTCTCTTTCTAGGTAGACACCGGGGTGCACCTACGTGTTTTCATGTCGTACAGAGTCACGTGCATAGCCATAGTGGGGCCCCTGCGACTTTTCCATTTTCGATACTTGGTCGTCGGCCGTGATTTTTGCTGCTTTGCGCCGCTCCGTCATCAAGAGAAGAAAGCAGAGACGACGACAACCTGCGCCAACAAAATGTTGTATGAGATGATTGGAATTGTACGTTGCTTGTTTCTATGACGCACTGGCTTGCTTGTACTAACCAGTTTGCAGGTTCGACCCGGCAAGCTTGCCGAGGTTAAAGAGTAAGTTCCCGGCCTCCCTCAGCCTCGTCCTTTCCTCGCCGCCGACACCGATGCCGACCCGGACCCCGCCGCCGGTTCCGATCCTCATGCCGACCCGATCCGGCCGTACATGGATGGAGCCCCGGCCGGCACACCATCCCATGTCCCTCCACTGATCTCGCGCGAAGCCCCCGTCGCTAACCACATGGTGCCCACCCCTGCCATCAGAATCGCCCTCGCTGTCGGCCAAATCATCCTCAACGGCGGCGGCGTCGTGCGGTCCGTCGCCAACTGGGGCGTGTACGATCTGCCGAACCCCATTGTGCGCCATCAGATCCAGCACCGCCAGGGCCACTACTTTGTCATGCGCTACGACTCCTCGACCAATGTACACGACGCCATTCGCAGCAACATGCGCCTAGATCCGCGTGTGGTGCGGTCAGGCCATGTCAAGCTGGGCGATGGCAAGCTGAGCAGCCTGGTCAAGTACGGTCCGATCAACTGGAGACAACGGACCAACCCATGAGTGGATGGATGGGGGTCAAAAGGAGAATTGGGGGGGGGGGGGGGTTAAGGGGAGGCTTAAGGGGGGGCTTAAGGGGAGAATTGAGGGGCCGTACTCTTTCAGATCTTGTCCTGGATGCTCTCTCCAACCTGTACTATATCACGACTGTCTTGCTTTCTGTTACACCGTTTACACCATTTTGCTTTCCGCCTTCCTTCTACATTGTACGACAACATCTGACACAAATAGAACAACGCATTGTCTGCGCGCCTTGGAGACTACTTGTTACAAGCCACGGCACTCTTCACTGTTCGCTGTTCACTGTTCACTGCATTGCACTGCACTCCACTGTGGTATCGTCAACACCCTATTCCAAAACTTGTCTGTTGGCCTAGTCTGACCCCTCGTCGTCCTCGCCGTTCGCTTTCTTCCTCGGGTCTCCAAACATGTCGTAGAACCAGGCCACAAAGCCGTCGATAACGCTCGGCCAGGCCCCGTCCTCGCTCCAAAAAGATAGCGTTTCGTCTTGTACAGTCTTGCGGGCAAACTCCAGCGTTTGGTTCCACATATCCTTGTTCACCGGCCGTGAATGATGCTCCTTGAGATATTCTAGCCACAGGTAGAGCCAGTCGTACTTGGCAGTCTTCCACTGCCAGCCGGGAGCGGCAAATAGTATGTTCCAGTAGATACTGGCGTTTTCGAGGCTTAGAGATTTCTGGTCGGGCTCTTTGCCGACAATAAAGGCATAGCGGTACACGGTCTTGAAGTATGTGGGATCGCGGGCCAGCGCATTAATACAGTCTCTGATGTACACAGCGTGGGCTTTGTTGGTGACAGCAACACTAGAGACGGTCAGGTCAAGTCGAACATGATGATGCATGCACTGTGCATATTCAAGCCACTTACTTCTTTGCTGTCCACCCGTCGATGAAGCCTTGGCGCGTGATTTGGCCAATAGACGGCGCACGCACAGCTTCCAAGGCTACAAACATCTCGGCATTCTCAAGATTCACGTTTAGGGTCTCGGTCAAGTACGCCATAGAAGATTCGATGCCAATGGAGTCTTTAGGGTCACACTCGCCCCTAAGCCTGTCAAAGAGGTGGTTCAACGGAGCCTCCAGGGCGTATTTGTTGGTGGAGGCCACATAGCTATGAGCAGAGGGAACAGGTTAGCTGCTGGGATGTAGAGATGGACATTGAGAGTGCCTGGCTTGATACAGAGGGAGAGAGAGAGAGAGATGCGCTGGCCGAGTATCAATAGCGCTTGCTAGCGACCACCACCACAGCACATTAAAAGATGCTGCTGAGAAAGCGTGTGTAGATGTACCCCTGCGGTAAGCGCTGATTCGACGGTTGGTGATGGGACGATAGAGCAGCGCCGGCTTTCCTCCAGGTGCGAAGGCCTTGTTTGAGATCGTGGAAGCTCATTTCTGTGTGTGTGTCTGGCGGTGAGCCGGGAGGAAGTTGATTGGAGATAAAGAGAAGAGAAGCCGCCTAGGAACAGCGAGGGAGACAAGAGAAAGAGCAATGCGAAGGAGATAAAAGAAGAAAAAAAGCAGAAACAAAAGGAAAAAAAAGGGAAAAAAAAAGGAAAAGAAAGGAGGAAAAAAAGAAAAGGAAAAAGAAAGAAAAAGAAGGAAAAAGAAAAAAAGAAAAAAAAACTAGGAGGCAAACGCCCTGATGATCCAAAGAGGCAACTGCCACCCTCCATCGGCCTATCATCAACAGACCACTACAACCAGCGACGAGGCTACCAAATCAGCTGTCAGGCCAGCCAATACAGCCAATGATAACGAGGCAAGGCTGTCGACTCTAACTTCCGCCTCCGACTCCGACTCTCGCATCACCAGACAGACACAGACACTGCAACTGTGATCCGGAATTTGCCCTCTCTTAAAGCCTCTCTCAAAGCGGCCTCTTTTTTGCGGCTGCACCGCCTCTCCACGCGGAGCGGAGCGGAATAATAAAGGCAAGGTAAAATGCAAGGCACGGGCGACGGACAAACTCACGCTTTCATGGCTTCGTTCATGTTGTAGTTTGCCGCTCTTAAAAACTGCATTCTTCGGGTTAACATCACCGTGCTTCTCTCTCTCTCTCTCTCTCTCTCTCTCTCTCTACTTCTCCCCCGCCATTTGCATGCAGCGACTTGGGCATGTACATAGCAAACATACCCTTGTAGCAGTCTTCTCTGACTCTCCCGTCATCACCTGGAACTGGCTGGTCAAGGACCGCACCACCGCTGAAGAGGGCATTTTGTGGCGGGATATTATGGGGGGAGGGGTGGCGGGCGGCTTCGAGACACTGCGGGAGAAAAAGTGACAGCTCAGGATATACAGCCCGACGTCGTAGCGGTGTTGGTTCGGGGCGGGCGGGGCGGGGCAATATGGAGATCCGGTCGGGGGCGGGTCGTCGTCGTCGTCGGTGATGTGGGGGCCTTCGGTGGAGTGGCCAGGGGCTTGAAGCAGTTAACGAACAAGTTGAGCAGCAGAGAGACAAAACAACCTGTGCTTCAACGACAGCCGCAGAAGGAGAATTGCCTGCCTCCTAAATGGACTCCGACTGGGCAAGGCTGAGGAAATGTAACTTTGTTGCTAATATAGCGGGGCCCTGACGTCGTCGGGGTTGCCATTTAGACATTGGACCGTGCATTCATACTAGCTGCACTGTCTCACTTAGTGACCCTACAGGCCTCTACAGGCCCCTACAGCGCAGCAAAAACCGTGCGAACCCCCTTCCCAGCTAAGAAACGGATAAAGACCCCTGTTTCCACAGAAATCAATTAAGACTAATTCGCGATCAACGCGTTTTGTATTGCGCGTCAAAAATACAATCCACTTTAAAAAAGAAGGGCGCCCAAAAAGAAACATGTGCCAATCAATACCCAGGCCGTATTTACTGTGGACACCTCCGTTGCTATCGTGACTGATCGATCGTCTTTTGCTTCACTCTCAACTTCATCGAGTTTGTTTTGGTGCTTCTTTTTTTGAGCCTTACCCCATTTGCTGTATTTGTTTTCCTCAGCCTTGTCACCAGTCTAGCCTCTTGCTATAAGCTGCCCGCATCTCCAACCCGCCGCCGCCGCATTTTATCGCCACCCATTTAAAAGGCTTCATCTACTCCAAGTCAAACAACGCCCCCCGCTTGCTCCATTTTGTCTACTTGGTGCTCCTCAGCCAACAGTCCTCCGCCCATCATATCTCCTCTCTGTCTCATTTCTGCCCGCAATGTCACGCGCAGAAAATGACGTCAATGCATCCGAACTGTCCAACCCACTAACTGGCGTCACCATCTGCTGCACAAGCCTGCCAGTCTACGAAAGAGTCGGTCTACCGTTAGCCTGTGCTTATCAATCTCCCACTGTCATCATCCCCTAAGCTAATGCCGCCATTCCAGGAAACTATTGCTCTAGTAGTACAGCAGCTTGGTGGCGAACACATCTACGACTTGACTCCCGAGGTCACCCATCTCCTAGTGGGAAAATACGACACCCCCAAATATCGCCATGTTGCCCGCGCACGCCCTGATATCAAAGCCATGGATCCCGCCTGGATTAACGCCGTCAGAGATGCCTGGCGTGCTGACGAGTTTGACTTTGCAACGTTGGAAAAACAGTACCAGCTTCTGCCTCTGGAAACCAATGGCGCCACTACCGGCACAGAGGACCAAGCCCCGGTGACCACCGAACGCGGAAGACTGCTCGTCTGCTTAACGGGCTTTGATGATCGTAGGCTCGCTCTCCTTACCAGCCATGTGATGCGGTTGCTCTTGCGGCATTGCTTGCGCTAACCACCATATCCCCTTCTAGTCCAAGAACGTGCGCGTATACGGAAACTCATCGAACACAACGGCGGTCTCTACTCGGGCGAGCTCACCAAGGCCGCCACACACTTGATTGTTTCCAAACCCACAGGACGCAAATACGAAGCCGCCCTCAACTGGGGTCTCTATACTGTCTCCGCTTCGTGGCTCACACAATCTGTCGAACGCCGCATGATTCTCGACGAAAAATGCTTCAACCCCCTCCTGCCTCTCGAACAACAAGGAGCCGGCGCCTTTGTACCACTTGGAAATACAAAGCGCAAGCGCCCCGTCGCTGACTTGCAAGGCGCTGAGACAAAGCTTAGAAAGCTTCGTAAGACGGCTAGCATGAAGCTGGGCTCCCAGCATGCTTCGGTTTGGAACTCCATTCTTGGTGGCATGAAGCCGGCCGAGTCTACCGAATCCCCCTCTCCTAAACCACCTACCAATGGCTTCGCCGATGGCTTCACCGATGAGCCCGAAGCCCGGCCTTCGCCTTCTGTCGCAGTTCAGCCCGTTCCCATGGCCCCCGTGGCCCCCGTTGTCCCTCTGACCACCATTCTGTCTGATGGCATGTCCATATTTGCAGGCTGCAATTTCCACATCCACGGGTTTGAGCCCAAGAAGCTTCGGGTGGCTCGACAGACTGTATCCAGCAGAGGCGCGACCATCTGTAGCTCTGTCGATGAAGCCCAGGCCCTCCCGTGCAGCAAACGGCGCTTTATCTTGGTGCCTCAGAATATGCCGTGGGAGAAGATCAAACATCTGGACACCAGCAGCATGGCAACGGTACATGTTGTCACCGAGTTCTTTGTTGAAAAATGCCTCTTCCGCAAAGCTCTTCTAGATCCCACCGAGCACGTTATCGGACGCCCTTTCAAAGCCTTTCCATTGTCTGGGTTTGCGGGCTTGAGGATTAGCATGTCAGGCTTCACGGGCACCGATCTGCATCACATCAGCAAGACGATTGAGCAACTTGGAGGGAAATTCCATGAATTCTTCAACGCACAATCGTCCATTCTCATTCTCCGTTCTCTTCAGGGCGCGCGGAAGGAGAAACTCGAGAGTGCCATCTTGAACAACATCCCCATTGTGTCTGCAGACTGGCTTTGGGCCTGTGTTTCGTCAGGTGCCAAGGCACCACTAGACGACTTTAAATTCCAAGAACTGGAACAGCGAGTCGGCTCTCTTCAGCACCGTAAAAGTCACGATTCTCTGCGCAGGAGCAGGTCAGAAGCTGTGCTCAATGGCGGAGGCTCACATGGAAAGGCCCCTTCTAAAGCTAGAGACCACGAAGCATCAGGAAAGTCTAGTTCCAAGGCCAATTTCAAGGCTCTTCCTTCTCGCAGCTTTGATGCCTCGGCCTTCACCCACAGTGACAAGCCTCACTCGGAGTCTCTGTTGAAACGGCACCACTCGGAATCTAACAAAGGCCTGCCCCAGATAGCTGATGGTTTCACGGCTGCAGTGCCCAAAGGCCCGCTATTTGACGTCTCTGAAAACGCACTCAACAAGGCCATAGAAAGGTCAACTGCAGCAAATAAGGCGGCCAGTCATGTCTCTGGAAGCATTCAAGAATCTCCACCAAGCCAGGCATCAAAGTCAGCCAGGGAGTCCACCAAAACTACAAAGGCTTCTGTGTCTTTTCTCCAGGCTGCCCTCGATGATGAAACAGACGATGAGGAGGACCACACTGTCTCTGCTGTGGATATTCATCCAGTCCAGTGCAAGCAATCTGTACAGCCACCGTCTGAGGCTGGCTCCGAGGCTCCAAAAGCGCTAGATCAGGGTTTACTCCAATCCAAGGTCCAGAATGACTCTTCAGAAGCACCTCCTGATGTTGAAGCCCCGACCTCTTCGGCCAAGGGCCCCTCTTCGGCCAAAGCTGCAGCCGTGTCTGCGCCATCTGAAGACCCCAAGGCCAAAGAACGCAAGGCTCTATCTGCTCAGCTGCTCAACATCCTCGACAGCCACATTACCACATCCAACAAGTCGACGACTGTTTCTTCACGCCAGCCTTCGAGCGATGCACCCAAGAAGCGCAACCGTCGCGTCTTTGGCCAGAATCTCAGCATTACTTCAGCAAGCTCAGCAACTTCGCTCGACGGCACTCAAGACAACGAATGTGATAAAGACCGCGACAAGCTCAAGCTTATTCCCGAAAAAGAGGAGCCGCAGCGGCCCCCTCCGGCGACACAGGTAGAGTATCAAGATCCCGAAGCGGCCAAGGTCCGGGCAGCGTTGCTGGACAAAATGAGTGGGCGAGCATTGTCAGACCCAGTGCGAAATCAGGGCAATATGAAACGGTAGAATCTATTAGGTACAGTTGCTGTGCCATCCCAAATCATCTAGAACAGAGTTGAGGGTTGTTACGTGCACACCCACGGTGACGAACACTGCGCCGTTGTCGTGGAGATGTACGCCTAGGTCAGTAGTAGGGTTACTAGGGTCTCACCAATACATGGGACTTACATAAATGCATACCCGTATTTCTATACGCGAATTCCCGTTCATTTTTCTCCTCGTTTGGGCGCCCCTCTCTTTTCTTTTGAGACGGGATCGGTGGAAATTGCGAGACAATATCAGACGGACGAAGCTTAGTAACGAAGCGGCACAAGGTTGAACAGTTGGAATGCAACATCAAAAACTTCTGTGCTATGGAAAGAACCGTCGATCTGATGTCCATAAGGGGAAGAAACCGATAGAAACAAGCCTGGGCGAAGTCTGGGCAATTGCTTCTTTGACATTTGGCAAGCGATCCAGCATAACACAACCTTCACGGTTGGTTCCTTGAGAGAAAGAGAGAGTAATTGCCATTTTCTCGGCGGCGTCCCTTCCAATAAGTCTTGCTAAACACCGGCTCAATAAACAGCGCACACAAACGAGAATGAAGAAATTGTAGAAGCCCTAAACACAGCGGAAAATGGTGGGTTGTGTGGTCTCATGATGCCCTGAAATCCAGAGTATCGTGTTGTTGCTGTTGCTGTTGCTGTTGTTGTGGTTGTTTTCCCACGCATCTAAAGTCCGCTTCCGGCCGGAGTCCTTTTTCTTGCTCAACCACAACACAATCAATCCATCCTTGCCAATTCCAAGGTTTCCTTTTCCTTACGAGCCAGTTGGCAGTTGGGCTTCTCTCTTTTTTTCTGTTCTTTTGTCCGGCGTCGTGCAGCTAAAAAGGACTCCTGATCTCGCTTGCCGCTTCACCTACACAATGCGATCGATGATCCTTGCTTTGCAATGTCGAAGCTAGGCCTTGCTGGAATTCCAGGCCTTTCTTAGCGCACCCTTTTCCGCTCCCCTCGTTCCAAATAGGGAGATAAGAGGAAGCGCAGAGGAAAAGGGAACTACACATCGCGAAAGCTTCTAGGAGGTGAGACAGAGAAATCCCGATATGATGCCCCCATAACATGCTGACAAAAGACCGTTTTTTCCCCTCTCGTACAGCCAGTTGTCTACATAAGAGAAAATTTAGCATGCAGCAATGTCTCGACGACCAGGCGGATCACTTGATGCCGCCGTTCTACGTGGATAGCAACAGCACGAGAGGGCAACACACGCCTCGGATAACCCTCGAGCCAGCAGCAGCCAGGAGGTGAGAGACAGGAACAAGAGTGCGAGAAATAAACCAACCTTCGGCTTTATACGGCTGGGGGAGTGGGCTAGTTGCCACCATTTTTTAGGCCTCGTGTTTCTCGAGCGGTTTACAGGCCTTTTTCTCGCATAAGCTCCATTCTTCCCCCATCTTATCCCATCTCATCTCATATTTGTCGAATAGTTCCTCTGTTCTCCGCCTCATGTTCGCTGCTGCCAAGCCACCACTCCACTTCCATCCACTGAACTGCATCGCATCGCATCGCCGTCCCAGCATAATTTGGCTTAACCCTCCGGCTTACCAACGAACTGACAAGGCAAGCCCAGCCCTTCGGCTTTGGCTCTCTGGCTTTCTGGTCCGCTGTGTGAGCTTCTGGAAGCTCTGTCTCACATCTCTGTGTTTTTGCACGCCTTCTCTCTCCCTCCCTCGTCCGTGTCGTCCCTGGCCTTTGGCCTGTGGCCTGTGGCCTGTGCTGTGGCCTCTGGCCTGTGTGTCCGGTTTGGCCTTGGCCCTGGGGCCTGGCTGTTTTTAGTTTGTCTCTCATGACCTTGTCTTTACACCCCGGCTTGTATTCTGCTCAGATCAACCATCTTTTTTTCTCAGTCTTTTTTTTCAGACACCCCCCCAATTCATCTTTCTGCTCCGGCTACTATTCCCGCTACATCCAACTTGACATCGTATATACGCCGGCCTGTTTACGTGCGTCCTCTCCTGAAGCCAATTATTATAGCGACGCTCACATCTCATCGCTTTACACACACGCTCCCTCCAAATTTCAGCCGCGACAGGGGCTACGGATGTCATGGGAAAATGATGGCTAATGGAAAGCTTCCGCTTGCGCAGGTGAGGGGTGACAGCGAAACCACCACCACTCCCCAACAGAGTCGCCGAACCAACGAGTCCAGTCGTCACAATCACAGTCAACCGCATACGCATCCGCACACCCAGAGTCACCGCCGTCATAGAACACACTCCTCAATATCCCACACCCACCAGACCCCATCCCTGAGCTCAAATTCCACAGGTGCCGCTGCCGCTGCCGCCGCGGCATCTTCTTCGCTGCTCGCGCATCATCCCGACACCGCCGCTGTGCCCTCGTCTTCTGAACCTGCTTCTTCGCGACCCCGCCCCCGCTCCCTTGCGCCAGGAGAGCCTTGGTTTCAAATGTCAGCTCGGACAGACACCCGCCGAACATCTTTGATGTTCCCCTTTAGCTCAAACTCCAAGGACAAGGAGAAAGAGCGCGAAGGCGAGCGCATAGCACAGAGTGGTCTTGCGCGGTCCAACACTGTTGTAATGGGCAAGTCGAATGACAAAAGCAGCCCTGCAGGGACAGGCACAGGCACAGGCGCAGGCCACAATACTATTGCGACTGGTGGAGGTGTAGCTGTAAAAGATGCACTGTCGGCCTCTATGGTCTCTGTAACTAACAGTGGCCTTGATCCACTGTCTGAAGTAAGTGACTCTCATATCCAAGTTGAACACCCCGGTCAACCGTCTTTCTTTTTTCTTCTTTTTTTTCTTCTTTTCTTTCCCTCTCCCATCTTGACAATAACCGCTTGTCTGGTATTCCCTCCTCTCCTCCGTTATCTCCACATTGCCTGCCTACAGAGACTCTATGTTCTGTCTCCGTTTCTTGTTTCGCCCACCTCTTCCCCTTCCTCTGACGTCCTTGTTGTTCCTGATTGTTCTTCCTCTCCCTCTTCCTGCTTGGCACAGCCCTTCCTCCTTCTCGTCTTTTTTTCACACTGCCCTGCAGCCAGACAGCCAGCCAGCCAACCAGTCCTCCACTTCCTTATTCCCACGTCAAATCAGGCAGCATGAAGGTTAAAATGTTCCCCTGCTTGTGTTCCTGTTTTGCATGTAGTGTAAGCCTAGCCTGCTTCTGATATGGGAGTTGGCAGGGCGTTTTCTCTCTGCTAGGCGTCAGGATAATGTTTGTCTTATCCCATCCCATCACAGGTCACTAGCGACTAGGCAGAAACAAAGCCAGACAACATACCCGAGAAATGGGAAGCCAAGCAAACCAGAGCCAGAGCCAGAGCCACAGCCAGAGACCCAGACCCAGAGAATCCAAGGAGACGGAAAGACACCCCCTTGTTTTGCACAGATAAACAACCATGTCATGGCCCTTTGCATCCATCCCGTCTTGCATCCATACAAGCCAGCCTTGATCACTAATGCTATATGACCTTGGCAGCACATCTTGCAGCGGACTTCAACAAACGAACAGTCCCACTCCCACTCCCCTCTCTCACACCTTCATTCTCACACATATTCCAATTCTACTTCCAACTCCCGAAGCCACCCGCTCTCGCATTCGCTCTCACACTCGCACTCGCACGCCACGCCTGCCGCCCGCCCTCCGTCGGGTTCTTTCTCACACGCCGGCCGCCTCGGTCGAAATCCCGTGCGCTCCAACCCCCCCAGTCTCGATTCTGCAGCCAATCCCGATTCAACCAGCCGCTCCCAAGCTTCTGGAGGCGGCAACATTCCTGCCGCAGTACGCAGTACAAGCAGCGTATTTACAGAAACGTCGAGAGAGAAAAAGTATGTTTTGCCTCTTCTTGTTCTGATGCTTCCTTTCATTGTTTTGCTTGTTCAGTCTCTTGATCTGCTTCACGTGTGCTATTCATGCGCATACAGATACAGCTACCGCTATAGCTACCGCTACAGCTATATCTACAGCTTCAGCTACACACTCCACTTCATGCTTCCTCTCACCCTCTGGCTCCCAGACTAACATCCCCGCTCTCTCCCCAGGCGCTCGTCATCCTTCTTCAACCGGCTTAGCATGATCGGAAACCGCCGTAAAGAAGGCTCTATTGGTGATGGCGAGACTACAGACTCCGGGGATCACCGTGTAGACGGCGCCCGCATCCTCATGTCACCAGACGCCAGCGGCTTCATCCCCCACCACAAAGAGCCCGTCAAGTACCAACGCATCAAGTCCAACTGCAAACGACACAGAGAATTCGGAAACCTGTTCCTCGCACAAGAGCTGTCGACAGCCCGAGACGTAGCTGTGAATTTCAAGGCTACTCAAGGGCCCATCAGCTCCAACAGTCCCTCTTCATCAAAAAACGGTGCCACAGCCACAGGAGCTGCCGTGAAACCCGACCGCCCCGAACTGACGTCACACGATGGCGCTGTATGGTGCATGGAGTTCAGCCAAGACGGGAAATATCTTGCTGCAGCTGGCCAAGACGGCATTGTGCGTGTGTATGCCGTGCTGGCAAGTCCCGAGGATCGATACAACGAAGAAGACAACACCCCAGATCCATCTCACGGCGAGAGATTACGAGCCTCCGTCTTCAAGTCACAGCCCGTGCGCGAGTTTTCGGGACACGAAGGCGAGGTTCTGGACTTGACATGGAGCAAAAACGGCTTCCTGTTGTCCTCATCTATGGACAAGACAGTGAGGCTGTGGCATCTGGATTACCCTGACAGCTTGTCCACCTTCAAGCATCGCGACTTTGTCACGTCTATTGCCTTTCACCCGCGCGACGACCGCTTCTTCCTAGCCGGCTCCCTCGATTCGATTCTGCGACTCTGGAGCATCCCCGATAAAGCCGTCGCCTTCTCGGTAGCTGTCCCCGACATGATCACCGCTGTCTCCTTTTCCCCCGACGGCCAAACATCCATTGCTGGCATGCTCCACGGCCTTTGCATGTTCTTCGAAACCGAGGGGCTGAATCTCCAGAAGGAAATGCATGTCCGGTCATCCCGCGGCCGCAATGCAAAGGGTAGTAAAATCACCGGCATTGAGACGCTGGAGACACCCAGCTATCGGGGCGGCGAGGTAAAGGTTCTCATCACATCCAACGACTCTCGGATCCGGCAGTACAATATGCGTGACAAATCGCTGGACGTAAAGCTGAAGGGCCACGAGAATGTTTCCAGCCAGATCCACTCCCGTCTCAGTGAAGACGGGCAGTTTGTGATTTGCGGCAGCGAAGACAAAAAGGTCTTTATCTGGCCGACAAATCTGAACGAAGGCGATGCCAAAGACAAGCGCCCCCTCGAGTATTTTGAGGCCCATGATGATGTTGTTACCGTTGCCATGTTTGCCCCCACCAGCACCCGACGGCTTGTCGGATCGTCTGATGACCCTATTTACGATCTGTGCAACCCGCCGCCCGTCAGACTCATCAGCAAAGACGAGGCTTCTGTCAGCCAAACATCCCTTTCCCAGCCGGGCTCCACAAGACGCATGAAGCCGGAAGAGTCGCCAGCTTATATTGCCCGCTCAGCACACAATGACGGCAACATTATTGTCAGCAGCGACAAATCTGGCATCATACGAGTGTGGCGCCAAGACTGCGCTGCTGTAAAACGGCGCCATGAGAACCTGTCGGCACATCGTCTTTCGACTCTTACCCGCACTGGAAGCATCATGGCCCGGACCAGCTTTACCAGCAGCTCTCCCTACTCTCGTCGGGGCTCGATCTCGCATCTTGGCGCGGCGGCGGCGGCATCTGCTGGGGCCGTTGGTGATGTTGCTGGAGAGGGAACCACAGGCAAGTCGGTGCAGTTGAACTCGGATATTATCGACTCGTGGAGACACGGGGTTGTTGATAGTCCAGACACCATCGGCTCGTCTGTGCCAGCACACAACGCTGAGCCTCCTCGCACACCAACTAACCCTGGCCATCCAGGCCAAACGCAAGCTCCCACACCGCCCAGCTCTGACAAGGCGCAACGCTACGGCAACACCATTGTCGATAGCCCTTCAAATCGTCATGGAGATGTCCCTGCCCCGGAGCTTTCTCCGCCGATACTAAAGTCATCGGATGAAGGCGAGGCTGTGGAAAAGCCAACAGAGGGACAAGAGGGCTTCATTGAGTCTTTCTTGAGTCGGTGGCGGGGCCGGTCAGGGCCTACCGTGTCATCAGTGGCAGCGGCAGCCATAGCAGCGATTTCGAATGGGAACACCAGGACCAACAGTACAGAAAATACCGATGTTCCCACTCGGGCTGACGGTGCTTCTCACCCCGATACTACTACCGAGAGTGCTATTTCCGCCGCCGAGCCCCTTCGTTCGCCAACACCTCCCACACCAACAGTTGGAGTCCAAAGGCCGTCCTTTGACGAGCTTGACCGCTCCGACGAATACTTTCCTGGAACAACCCCGACACCGGGCAACATCCACCTGCTTTCACCCCGGGTGCGGGCCCAGCGCCGCCACAGCATAGGTCCGCGGGCTTTCGCAGACAGCTACGCCGGCGCCAAATCCGGCTCGTCTCACGAACTGGCGCCACCAACGCTCGACCCCCGGCGGCCGCAGAGCGCACACGGAGTTGGCTCGGCCGCAGTTCTGGCTATTGCAATCATTGACGAGAATGCAGTGCCGCAGCAGGAGGATACGGACGGCAACGAGACGCTGGGATCGTCGTGTGCAGGCTGTGGGCGTCGCGACTTTTACATGCGCAAAATTGGCGGGAGGTCGCGACTGTTGTGTAGCGGCTGCGGCATGCTCGTGTCGGAGAGTCAGCAATTCTAGCCCGCCAGAGGCTCACTCACTCATTATCTCACGGAGATGTGTATCTATAGTTTTCAGCGTCCTGCGTGGACTGCTGCCAAGTCAAATGCCATATATTATTTTTTTCACAGCGTGCAAGATTGGTCAGTGTCATGCGGAGGATTGGAGAAGGCAGATAGTGCGCGGTCTCAAGCCGCATTATTTATTAATTGCTATATCAATAGGAGAACACATGTTCCGGCTGCGGCAAACCGGCTGGATGCATTCCGGCCGGACTCGGTCTAGTCAGCTGGCCAGAGGAGGAGGAGGAGGCCGGTATCGGAGAAGGGAAGAGTCTCCATCAAAGAAGCCACTCCCACTCAGCACACGTTCTCTGAGAGCGAACAGCCCTCAAAAGGATGTGTGCTCCTCGCAGCGGAGAGAATCCATCTGATAATCTCGCAGGCCGTCAGGGAAGGGGGGGGGGGAGGGGGAGGGGGGACACGGGAAGGCCCCCCTGCTTGTGTGTTCCGGCGGCGCATCTACAGCTCGGCAGAACCCTCGGCGGCGGCAAGCTTGGCGGTGGCCTGCTTGACCAGGTCGTTGAGCTTGGCAGGCACAGCGCCCTTCATCTGGTCCATGATCTCGCCGTTCTCAAAGACCACAAAGGTGGGGATGCTGCTGACGCCGTACTCCTGGGCCAGCTCGCCGACCTCGTCAATGTCGATCTTGGCAAAGGCCAGCTTCTCGGGCACGGTGCTGGCCGACGACAGCGTCTGGAACAGCGGCGCGATGGCCTTGCACGGGCCGCACCACGGGGCCCAGAAGTCGGCCACGACGTACTTGTGCGACTTGACGAGGGCCTGGAATTCGGCGACCGAGGTGATGGTGCGGAGAGCCATTGCGAATGTGTGCGGGGGAGACGAGGATAGGAAATAGGAGAGGGGCGTGATAGCGGCAACAGTTGCTGGTGCGGTGGCGGCGGGGGGGTCTGGTGGGCGTCGATGTGGGAGTTGGAGTCGTGATGTAGGAGGGAAAAGAGAGAGAATGTTCAAGTCTGAAAGGGAGAATGAAGATAAGTACTTGGCTCGGCTTTACAGTGGGGCAGGCAGGTGGGGTGGGGTCGGCTTCCGGCTTTATAGGGGGCTGTAGGTGGTGGGCTCAGCAGGCTTTACAGCGGCCTTGGAGCCTGTACAGCCGCTACAGCCGCTACAGCCTCTACAGCACACAACTGCTTAGCAACCAAGCGTCGTCACGCCCGCATTTCAAAGACATTTCTTCTCGTCTCTTCTGTTCGCTTCCCCATTGCAGCTTACAAATTTCCCCTGGCCAATCACTGCAGAATGGCGTCATTTAGCTGGAAGCTTGAGCTTGGACGTCCGGGTTTGGAACAGAAAAAAAGGTAGAGCGGTTAGGGTTAGCAAACGTTAGCAAACACGTCTGACGTCACATATTACCCGGAGGTCTGCCGACTGCCTAGCGGGGCTGTCCTTATCGCGCTCTTATCGCGTCTTATCTCATCCCTTATCGCAATAATTTTTCTGGAGACTTCACAATACAGCAAACAGCCCCTCCAATATTTGCAGTGCTGCTTCCCGGCTGCCGCTGCACCACAATATTATTGTGTTTCTTTCTCACTTGCCCCTGTGCTTCTATCCTGTTAACTCTTACCAATTCGCCCCCTCCGCCCGCCAAAAACGCCACCATGTCTAAACGCTACGCCGCCGGCGATGACGCCGCTCTCAAGGACCGCCGCAGGCCCGATGCCATGGACATGGAAGTCGACAACGAGATGGGCGAGTTTGAAGACGAGTTCGAAGACGAGTTCGAGAGCGAAGACGAGATCATGGAGGCCGGCGTGGACGGCCGGCCCGATGCCGAGCGTGAGGCCGAGGAGAAGGAGGAGGCCATGAACGTCGAGCAGAACACCTTCATTGTCGGCCGCACCAAGCTCGAGCCCGGCCAGATCCTGGCTCCCGATCCGAGCACGTACGACATGTTGCACAGCTTGTCGACGCCGTGGCCGTGCTTGTCGTTTGACATTGTGCCTGATGGCCTCGGCGACACGCGCTCCGTGTACCCGGCCACCATGTACACGGTTGCCGGAACCCAGGCCGACCGCTCGTCGCCCGGCGACAACAGCCTGCTGGTCATGAAGCTCTCGGGCCTGGGCAAGATGGAGCGCGCCAACGACTCGGACAGCGACGACGACGACGACGCCGAGGACTCGGACCCCATTCTGGAGAGCAAGGCCATTCCCCTGTCCAGCACCACCAACCGCGTGCGCGTGCACCAGCAGACCAACGGCCGCACGCTGTCGGGTGTCATGACCGAGAGCGCTGAAGTGTACATCCACGACATCACGCCGCACCTGGCGGCCTTTGACACGCCCGGCGCCATCATCAGCGCCGAGAGCAACAAGCCGCTGCACACCATCAAGGCGCACCGCAGCGAGGGCTACGCCATCGACTGGACCGCCAGCAACAACAGCGCCACCGAGCCCAAGCTGCTGACGGGCGACAACGACGGTCTGATCTACCTGACCAGCACCGCCGACGGCGGCCGCTTCGTGACACACGAGAAGCCGTTCCGCGGCCACACGTCGTCGGTCGAGGATCTGCAGTGGAGTCCGTCCGAGGCATCGGTGTTTGCATCTGCGTCGGCCGACGGCACCGTGCGCATCTGGGACATCCGCAGCAAGAGCAAGAAGGCGGCGCTGAGCGTGCAGGTCAGCAACGTTGACGTCAACGTCATCTCGTGGTCGCGCCAGACGACGCACCTGCTGGCCAGCGGCGCTGACGACGGCGCGTGGGCCGTGTGGGACCTACGCAACTGGAAGGCGTCGGGCGCGGCGCCGGCGCCCATTGCCAGCTTCAACTACCACAAGGAGCAGGTCACCAGCATTGAGTGGCACCCGACCGACGACAGCATTGTGGCTGTCGCTGCCGGAGACTCGACCGTGACGCTGTGGGATCTGGCGGTTGAGCTGGACGATGAGGAGAGCAAGGACACGGCCGGCGTGCAGGACATTCCGCCGCAGCTGCTGTTTGTGCACTACCTGGCCGACGTCAAGGAGGTGCACTGGCACAAGCAGATTCCAGGCACGCTTCTGGCGACTGGCGAGCAGTTTAACGCGTTCAAGACGATCAGTGTGTAAGGTGGGAGGGGGGAGAAGTGGGAGGGGGAGAAGCAGAGGGCGGGAAGGGGGGGAGACACTCAGACTACGCCGGCGCATTTTGGACAGGGAAAAGTGATTTTCATTTTATTCTTTTTTATCTTTTCTTTCATATAGTTTTTGTTCAGCAATATCAACATTTTAGAGCCCAGCTTAGTGCACTGTATCTACGTACACTCATATTGACGATAGCGGCGATGACGTCACTGGACCCAAACACACTAGTCCTCCGAGTAGCAGGCACCCCGATGCAGCAACTTCCGGACAGAAATATTGTGGGCAGTTGCCGGCCGCATTTTTAGAAAGCCTCTTTGCGGCCGCGTTAAAAGTGGGGCCAGGCCATCTAAAAATTGCCCCACTTTCATCGACCTGCGAACTTCTTAGCGCTTCAGACTTTGGCTTCTCTAAAATGATATAAAAGGACGGCGTTTCCCCCCAACCAGAGAGGCAAAGACGTTGTGCCATCAGTTTTGCAACTGCCAGAAACTCGCTTTTTCCATCCAATAATTTGTGTTCCACAACACCCACGCATTCCACCCCCAATTTCACGCCCCCCCCCCCCTCTCTGATCAATCAGCCAACTCTATAATTCGCCGCCACAATGAAAGTCGTTGCCGCCAAAGAAGTCGCGAAGCAGGACCTCAAAGAAAAGCGCAAAAGCAGGGCCGAGCGCACCTCTGAACTGCTGAAACTAGACCCCGAACAACTCGAGGATGGCCAGCGCTTCAGTCTCCTGCCCGAAGACACGGAGGATCTTGTGAGTCTCGTTCATTCGTCCCATCTTCCGCCCGGCTCCTGCCGCTAATCGCAGCCTCTCCTAGTGGTACCTCTCGGCCATCATCCGGCCCAAGGACATTCTCAAATGCCAAACCATGCGCAATGTCGTGACCAAGGCGGGCCGCCCCGCTGAACGCCTCACGCTCTGGCTAGTCATCGAGGTGATTTCCTCCGAGTACATCGAGTCCGACATCCAGCTGTCCGTCAAGGGCACTGTTGTCTCGGAGAACAAGAACGTGAGTCTCGGCCGCCACCACACGCTGCACATCCGCCTGGGCTCGCCCTGCTCGCTCTGGAAAGCCCGCCCGGGCTTCGACGCCATGGACATGCGCTTCCTGCGGGCCGCCTGCGACGAGGACCGGCCCGAGCACATCCGCGCCGTGGTCATGCAAGACAACCTCGCCTACGTGTGCATCGTCACGCCCAACCGCGTGATTGTGCGGTCACGCATCAGCCGCAACCAGCAGAACCCACGCAACATGCTCGGCAGCAAAAAGACGACGCGCATGTTCGAGGCCTTCTTCGGCTCCATCCTCAAGGCCGTGTTCACCAGCTTCCCGCAGCTCGACCAGGAGCCCATCGTGGTAGCCTCGCCGTCGTTTGCCGGCGAAGACTTCCGCAAGCACTGCGCCGCCGTCGCCCGCGACGACCCGCTGCGCTACCCCGGCCTGGGCGCCGCCTGCCGCAAGATGGTGCTCGCCACCGCGCCGTCGGGCACCGTCAACGGCCTGCGCCAGGTGCTGCAGAGCGGCAGCCTCGCGCAGTCGCTCGCCGGCTCCATGGCCACGCACATCAAGAAGCTCGAGGACTACCTGCGCTCCAACGACCTGCGCGCCGTGTACGGCAACTCGCTGGTGCGCAAGGCCGCCGACATGGGCGCGCTGGGCAAGGGCGCCACGCTGTTTGTCTCCAACAGTCACTTCTTCGAGGCCGACCAGCAGAAGCGCGTCGAGATCAACGAGCTGACCGAGTCCGTGCGCCACATGGGCGGCACTGTCATCTTTGCGCCCGTGGGCGAGGCCGATGTGATTCGCCTGCTCGGCGGCATTGCCGCTATTGCTTCGTTCCCTCTGTACGACTTGGAGGCCGACTTGGAGGCCGAAGCCTGTGAGGCTAGCGACGCATACCAGCCGCCGGCTTTGGGCGAGGGCTTCATGGAGCGCCCGTGGGGAGACTTGGTTGTCTAGAGGGTGTGCCTTTGTACGCCGACGCCGGGCGGAGATTACGGATATAAACATGTTTTTCACGGAGGACTGAAAATAACGAGCGTTGCGTTTTTTGCTTGATTATTTGCTTTATCATCACATGTGTGGAATTTATAGGGAAAGCCAGAAAAAAATACAAAAAAAACTTTGTCAATCTCTCGTGACATCAATCGCCGTGACGACATAACACTAACCCTTGTGGTATCAAAGCCATACCATAACCCTAGCCCGCAATGTAAAGCAACCCAACTCCGAGCCCCAAAACTCCATGACGTGACGTGACATGACGTGACGCTGATTCTATACCTTTCCCACGTGTCTGTTTCACATAAAAAGTCCAACCCAGGCGCCCTTATTGCCCACCTCGCTTGGACATCCATCGACCGCACAGAGCAGCTTGCTGCCGGTCTCGGGGGAATGGCGGAAGGCGAGGGCCTTGTCCTTTTTGGTCGGCCGGCGGTTTTCGTAGCAGTGGTAGCAGTATACCTAGACGGGAGGGGGGGAGGAGTTAGTTGCTGGTCTATTGGTGGATGGTCCTCTGGTGGCTGGTGGCCGTCAACTTACGTGGCCACAGGCTTTGACTGCCCAGAAATAGTGCTCGGCCAGGTCCTTCTTTGTGCGCTTTTTGGCGGTGCCCTCTTCGCGGTCCTCGTTGGGGTCGAACTCGAGGGTGCCGTCGCATGCAGGGCACACCATTTCCAGGTCTTCGCCAGTGGAGCGTGTGAAGCCCTCGCGGGTCTCGAGCTGTGGCGGCGGCGGCGGGGGCGGCGGCGGCGGGGCTTGCGGAGCAAAGGCCGTGGGGTTGTACTGGAATGGATGAAAGGCTTGCTCATCGTCAACAAGGTCTTCGTCTTCATCGGGAACGGCTTGAGCAAAGTGGCCAAGTAGATAGTCTAGATGGGCGCGGAAGGCTAGCATGGGGGGTGGACCGGCCCAGCGCATAAATCGAGAAGCCGTACTAGCAGCATCGTGGAGACGGCGGGGTGCGATGCCGTTGGTGTTGTTGTTACCTTGACCATGGGCATTACGGTATTCTGGCGCAGCGCGGTTAGCGGGCCGGCCCTCGCGAACAATCCATAGATCGGCGTCGAGTGGGGCTCCCTGGGCCGGGGCGTTGGCCGGCTGTGCGGTCTGGTTTGGCTGGGCATGGCGGGTCTGTTCCGGGGAATCGTCCAGAGTAAGATCGATTACTCCTCCGTTACGAGGGGCCCGCCGTGCCGTAGGCTCGCGGGCACGGCGGCCGTTATTGGCGCCATTGCGCGCAGCAAATTCGTGGATCCTGGCTTGCCGGGGCGGCGTGCGGTTGCCGTAGTGGGCAGGATTTGGCAAGGGATTCCGCACCGGGTCGTTTATAGACGGCAGCAGGAGCACTGGGTGGGCGGGTATGGGTCGTACGGGACTGTCCGGTTCTTCGGTCAGATCTATGACGTCAGGTCCCTCGAGCAACTCGTGCATTGCATTTTGGTCGTCTTCGTTAATCTCGCCTTCCAAATCTGATGCATAGTCGTCGCTCAAGCCGTCGAGCAGGTCCTCAAACTCGGACAGGTCCGACATGTTGGCCAGCCGCGAGTATAGGGGGCGTCGTGAGCAGGGCCAGGAGCGTGTCAGCTGGGCTGTTGTTATGGGGGGGAGGGGGGAGGGGGGAGGACAAGATGCCGTCGAGTGCAGAGCTGTGGCGGGACGTGTTCGACGGGGCGTTCGTATGAGTGGGCGGTGCCTCACGTGAGAGAGAGAAAGAGTCGAGGAGAAGCTGCGGCGGAGGCTGTGCACCTCTGTTGGTTCGGGGAGGGCTCGGAGGCGGGTCTCTAGCGAGGAGCTAACGCCGGTGGCAGCGCGGGGTTGCTTCGGGCGTGGGAAAAATGTACTGAAAATTAGGAAGTGACTAGCAAATTGCCACGATCTGGATATCAAAGACGAAACGACATGAAAAAAAGGAAGAATAAATATAGAAAAAAAAAGAGGGAAAAAAACGCTGGCTCTGGAAGTTTGAAGGGCGTTTTTTTTTGTTGGTTAGCAACAGAAAATGCAAAACAAAAATAAAGCGAGAAAAAGAAAAAGTCTTGAATTTCCAGATATCAAATCTGGAATTTAAACGAAGATTAAAGAAGAAAAGAAAAACTGCAAAAACTGCTGGAAATTGTAGGAAAAGACAAAGAACAAAAATGCCACCAAAAATACAGAAAAAAAAATAAAAAGAAGGAAAGAAAAAGTCAAGCTTGGAAATTCACGAAGGGAAATAATTATATCAATGTTTAGTCAGAATTTCACCCTAACTGGCAGTTGCCTTTGTGGTTTGGACACCGCAAACGCACCGGCCCACGTCGCACAAAGACACGCGCCACTACCGACTTGCTGGAGGGCAACAACTCTTCTTGCCAATGTGCAGTTGCCCCGTAGACTTCCACAGCCTCGTGGCTCCTTCCCTTTCATCTCAAGCTGGCTTCAGCCTTGTTGTTTGTATACGGCCTGCGAGAACGAAGCATGGCAAAGGAAAAAACACAACGTCAATGCATGCATGTGATCAATCTACCTGTACAAAAAAAAAAGAAATGCCCAGTGGGCACGATACTATCGTGATTGGTGTGTGTGGTCGTCCGCATCCTACTTCTTGGCCTTGCGAGCACCGCCTCTCCGTCGCTCCGGCTTCGCATCATCCGCCTCGGCCATATCGGTATCCGCACGTGCATCCGCAGCCACGGTGGTGGTGGCCACGGGCTGCTCCTCTTGCTCAGTGTCTGCCGCACTACTGGCGCGTCCCGTGGGCAGGGCTGCTTCCTAAGCGCCGACCACCGAGACCACGCCGTCACCGCCTGCAACAACCAGGCTCTGCGCCTGGTCGCCCCACTGCAGCGCGACACCAGGGACAGCCACACGCAACGGCTCGCTCCACTTCTTGGCGCTCTTGGCGTACTGCTGCACGGTAGTGCCGTTGGGGCCGGTGGTGGCCAGGAACTGCGCCGAGTAGTCCCACGCCAGGCCGAGCACAGCACCGCCAATGTCCAGAACCTTGGCCTTGGCCGCGTCGCCCTCTTTCCGCAGGTCGAAGATGGTCACCGTAGTGGTGCCCTTGGCCGTGGCAGCAAACCAGAAGCCGTTCTCGCTGAAGACGAGGGCCTGAAGAGGCGCACCGAGGTCGAAGACGGCGGCTTCCTCGAGGGATGACGTCATGTAGAACTTGATTTCGCCAGTGGCAGACCCGGTAGCAAGAAGGTGGCCATCGGGGTGGAATCCGCAGACATTTAGAGCTAGAGGAGGAAGATGAGGTGTTAGTAGGGGTAGAGTCAAGGGGGGGGGTGGGCTGGAAACAAGTGAAATGTGCACTCCGCAGGGCGCCAATAAAGAAAAGAAGAAGAAAAAACCACTTACCAGCATCAGCATACGTCCGTGTCACCGCCCGCAGGCCAACCAGGTCATAGATCACAACCGCCTTGTCGGCACCCACCGACGCCAGCAGCTCGCCTGACGGGTGCACGGCCAAGCTGGTCACGGGGCCCGCGTGCTCGGCAAACGCAGCAACTTCGGAGCCGCCGTCGTACACCTTGACACCGCCCTTGGCTGTGGCGAACACCAGCTTGGAGCCCGACCAGGCCGATGCCGTCACCGGCTCGCCAACCGGTAATTGTCTCTCGACCTTGTCGGCAGCCAGCGAGTAGATGGCGGCCTCGCCTTGCAGGCTGCCAATGGCTGCGTATCCGCCGGAAATCGAGAGGGTTGAGGGGTTCGGGACGCCGACGTCGGTCGACGCCTTTTTCTCGAACGAGGCAATGGCTTCGGGGGTGGTCCAGCCCTCGGGGACAGGGCGCTTCTTGCGGGACTTGGAGAGTCTGTGGGGGGGGGGGGGGAGAGAAAGTTAGTTAGCCGGTGTGTCTGTCGGAAAACAACCAAGACATGCCGAAATCCAGGCGAGTCCAAGACAACAAAAATAAACGTACTGTGCTAGCGACGCGTCCACCTTCTCCTTCAGATCTTCAGGCAGCTCCGTCACTGTGTCCACGGCCATGCGATCGTCACCACTGCTACCGCCGCCGCCAGAGACTACAATGGCCGAGAGCGCGGCACGCGCCTCGTCCCTCTCCTTGCTCAGCCGGGCAATCACACGCACGGCAGCATCGTGCTGGTACAGCGCCGAAGCAAGTTCCTCGCGGGTCTTGTCCAGCTGTTGGCTCAGGCCATAGGCCTCTAGCGCCAAGGCATCCCACTCGTTCTGGAACGTGGCGAGCAGGGCGGGGATGGAGGTCAGGGTTGGTGGCCGCGGCCGCACGTTCAAGGCAGTCTTGAGGGGCAGCAGGTCGTCTGCGGAGAGATCGTCGTCGGTGGCGGGCTCTTTGCCGTGGTCGTCGATGTACTTTGTGATGAGGCGCTTTTCGTAGACGAGGCCGGACTTTTTCGAGACGACAGGCTCCTGAGGGGCCTCACCAGAGACTGCAGGAGAGACGGTCAGCACGACTGGGACGTGGCATGGCATGCAGAGGGGAAGCACAAGCAAAACAAGAGGGGGGCAACTCACTTGCGCACAGCATTGCGACCGGACTGTGGAGGGGAGCAAACAGAAGCAGTTGGGAGGGAGGGCTGCCAATTCGCAGAGTCGTGAGTCCGAGATTCAAGTCGATCGATAACGATGCGTCGGCAGTGGTCACGCTGGCTGGTTGTGGCGGAGATTAAGAGGCAATTGTCGCTGCTGTGATTGTGTGTGTTGCACCGCAACAGAAAAGTCTGGCGACTGAGGCGCGCTGGCTGTCGCGATCCTGGCCAAGAGGCTGGAAAAAAAGATGGCAAGGCTGAAAGTCACGTGATCGATGTATATGTCTCTGATTTACTGTGTATTCATACTTCTGGCCTTTTGGCCCTCTAGTCTGTCCCCGCAGACCGCCATCACCAAAGTGCAGAGCACTCTTCCAGGGCACATTCATTCTTGAGGCTGATCGACGCAGGCGATTCTCGGCTCGTCACTTGTGGCCCACACACAGTCTCTGGCAGTCTGTAGGCGCAGATAGCCCTGAATCCGCACTGACACTGGGCTTATCGGAAGCGGCCGAACCCCGCCTGCTCCCGGCCCCATCACGAGCCATTGATAAGCTAACGACACCCCGACATGAGAACCTGCTGCAGGCTCTGAATCTTGATTTGACACGCGAATTCCCGCCCGCACAATCCACCTCTGCACTCGCCGCCACCATGGACTTCCGTCTCCCCGCTCCCGCCTCCATTGGCGCCCTGGCCCCGGCCAGCCAGGTCGCCATTCTCGATGCGCTCTTTGAGCCTTCGCCCACCCTGCACACCCTCATGCTGCCCGTCCTGCGCTCCCAGAGCTTCACAAGCTACACGGCTCTCATCGATGCCTGTTTCGCGGCCATTCGCCAGCTTACCGTGGACCCTACGCCCGCCAGCCGCGCCACGCTGCACCGCATCCTCGGCTCGCACCCGCGCCTTGGCGCCCCCAAGGTCGACAGCGCGCAGTCAGCCGGCGAGCAGGCGAAGCTGCAGAGCGGCAGCGAGGAGACCAAACAGCGGCTGGCGGCGTTGAATGCCGAGTATGAGGCACGCTTCCCCGGCCTACGCTACGTGGTCTTTGTCAACGGGCGCGGCAGGCCGGAGATTATGCAGACCATGGAGGCCAGAATTGCGCGCGGCGACATGCACATGGAGGAGCAAGAAGCTATCCAGGTAAGCAGGAGGAGTGGGAGTGGGAGTGGTGTGGTGTGGTGGGGATGCCATGCCATGCGCACCCATGCTGTGTCCAGTTGCTAACCGAGTCGCTGTCTGTAGGCCATGTGTGATATTGCAAAGGACCGCAGCAAGAAGCTGTGCTGAGTATCGTCTCTTCAAAATCTCCGCTCCGATGCTTCACATGTGCAGCCAGCGTGACAGTGGGAGTGGCATGTCGCAAAGGAGGAGTGCCTTGGGTGCTGTCTCGGTGGCAGTTGCTGCTAGGGTTTGTTAGGGTTATACATAAACGAAATGAATAAAACATGAATAAAATAAAAGATACGAAGAAATGAGGAGAGCGGAGAAGTGGAGAACTGACCGGGCAAACGCGTCCTCTAAAGTGGGGTCCAAGCTTTGCATACAGCCAATCAAATGGCCCATGGCCGCATTGTTCTGGATGTAGCACAACGGCAGGCTTAGACGGAAGGAACAAGCACTGAAGAAACTAATAAGGCTGGGGCTGATATATTGGAGAAGCGAATAAAACGGAAGGTGGCTATAAAATGGAAGTTGCGCAAGTGGAAAGAACCGTCAGCCGGACACGACGAAGTTGTCCCAACACAGCAACTGCCTGGGCCTCGAGGCCACTGTACGTATTTACTCGGACTCGGACTCGGACTCGGAGTCAGGATCGAGGTGTGATGTAAAAAGTGGGGCGGCTATCTCTCATACATGGATGGGCCCGGAGAATCCAAAGGCGGGCGCGGGCCTGTGTTCGTTTTGGTTTTGCTGTCCTGCGTCTGAGAGAATTTATTGTCTCTTCTTTGTTTCTTTTCTCCATGCAAGAGAAGAAAAAAGTAACAGAATTCCAGAGACACCCGATCATGCCAGAAATGCAAAAAAACCAGGCAGGAAAAAAAAGAAGGGCCCGTTCACCTCCTCAAATTGGAGAAAAGAGCAGAAGCCAAGGCCTTCTTTGGCGGACATGATTTTTTTTTGCGTTGTGTGTGTGTGTGTGTGTCTGTCTGTCTGTCTGCTTCATTTCTCTTCTTCTTTCTCTTCCGTTTCGACGTTTCCATTGTTCTTCCTTTTTTGTTCCTTCGCCTTGTTCCTTGCCCAGTCCGCTTTTAGCTCCTGCTTCCTTGTCCTCGACCTCGACTCGACAACCTCATTGTTCTCCGTCTTCTTGGACCTTCTCCAACGCTGGCCGGCTCTTTCCCCCTCCAAGGCTTTGTCGTCTCGTGACACTTGCCTCGCATTATATGTCTCTGTCTCTCTCTCCTTCCTGCTAGGCGAGCAACGCCCAAAGCCAAGCCTTTTTTTGTTTTTTTGTTTCTTTTTTTGTTTCGTTCGTTCCCTCTGGCTTCTCCGATTTACAGTTGACCCCAACACTAGAGCAGCCGCAGCAGCAAAAGCAGACAACACACGTCGATCTCGTACTTGGCCCGACTCCAAAAACGCAGAGTTGGGAGCGAGTGACTTTGTGTGCCTCTGCGAGTCACTCATTGCCTGGCTTCCTGTCATTCTTCTTCTTCTTCGTCCTCTTCTTCGTCCTCTTCTTCGTCCTCTTCTTCCCATTCTCCTCTTATTCCTCTCTCCCTCTCCCTCTCCCGCATCGCCGGTTTTTCATCACTTCCTCACCCTCTCCGTCCACTTATATGCCTCCACCCTTTGCCTCACCAAACCCTAAACATGCACGCAGAGTTTGAACCCACCGCCCTGCAACGGCCCTTGGTGCATACGGCATGCCATCTCGACCGCCCCGTCTCTTCCTTGCCGGCTCTTGCCCCGTCTTCTGGCCGGTTCTCTAATGCCCACCGGAACTGGTCCTGGCCACTTCTTCGGAAGGCCGTTGTGCAAGTGAGTCCTGTGCAAGTGAGTCCTGCGGCTCCAAGCCCGTCACAGCCTTTGTCAGCAACGCCGGGCCCGGCCAAGTCCTCTCCGCCTGTTTCGGAGAAGACGCACATCTCCGTCCTCTCGGCATCACCGTCTTCGCCGATATCAGCACCAACACCACCAACACCACCAGCAATAACACCAACGCCACAGCCAGCAAAAGCCCTCCCCACGTCTGAAAACTTCTCCTTCTCCTGTCCCTCTGCATCTCTCACCAACCGCCTCCAAATACCTACCCCCGAGCCCACCGCAGCCCCCAAGACCCTCAAACGCCGGCGCCCCGCCTCCGATGTCGACGGCACGCACACGCGGGGGCTCTCGCTGAAAAAGCGGCGCCTGGCCTTCCAATTCGCCACGTCGCGGCTCTCGCCGCCGTTTTCCCTGCCGGCCTCGCACATCCTGAACCGCGAGCTAGCGCTGACCGCCACCAGCAAGCTGCTGCGCATGCTCTCGCCCGAGCGCAGGCTCGGCCGCGCGCGCGGCCTGGGCCAGGCCGTGCAGTTCCGCCGCCTGGTGGCGCTGAACTGGATGCGTGTTGGTCTGGATAAACGCAGCGGCTGGGTGTCGGGCCACGGCGTGGGCATGCGCGGCGGACCGGCCAGCTCGCACGGCGGCGGAAATGGAGCAAAGCAGCCGACAGCTCAGCAGGACGCTCCCCCAGCCAGCCGGAGGCATGCAATAGCCCCGGCGGCACCCCGTCCACGCACGGCAGCTGAATCGGACAGAGAGTCGCCACCAACCGACACGTCTTCCAAGGTGCCATGTCCACACGCAGATGCCGGACAAGGCGAAGATGAACTTGATGAAGACGAACTTTACGATGACGATGACGACGACGACGACGACGACGACGAAGACTCGGCTTTCCCTATGGCCAGCTTCGCCGACCGCTACGCCGACGACCCGGATGACGTGTACTCCGACTTCAGTCTCATCTTCTCGCCCGGGCCCGGCCACGCGCCTATAGCCACAGCGCAGCCCGGAGCCGCGGCTCAGCAGCAGCCAGTCGCGCCTCGTATGCCGTGTTCGATGGAGGAAGGAGGATACCTCGATGAGATGGATGGCATCACGTGGGCGTTTCGATAGAAGAGGCCAGGCCTACCACACGTACGGTGCAAACTCCATGTGAGGCCACGCAAGGCCATGTATATAGTCTGGGCCATTGCCCAAGAGGCGGTCTTAATGATATAATAGCGACTGAGTAGTCTCGTGACTTGTTAACGAAGAAAAAAACAAAGAAAAGATAAAATCAACCAACACCCAACTTTCCCACAGACCAATGAATGCAATCAAGAAGCCAAAGAACAACATCACCACTTCCCGTATCGTGTTTGGTCACGTGACCGCCAACGAAAGCTGGGAAGGCAGCAAAATGCTTGCCGAGGTAAAGAAACAGGCGGAAACATCAAAACAAGCAGGAACAAACAGTAGCCTACAGAAACACATGGAACTGCATGGAAACAGGAAAGCACGCCCAGCGCCTGCCTCAACGAGACAGATCACGTGACAGCACAACATCCCCTCCTCTCATCTTCACACTCATCCAAGCGGCCCCCCTCCACGCTGTGACGGGCCCGGCCCGGCTCGTACTGCACATTACTCTCCCAGCGGCATTCCCTCCAGACCATCAATCAAGCTGCGCCAGTTATCCGCCAGCATCTCGGCATACTTGACGCGTTCCTGCGCCCAGTCCTGGTTCCATCGCGTGACTTGGTACTGTGTGACCTGGAAATACCGCAGCTCGTCGCGGATGCACTCGCGCACGAAGACGGAGCGGTTGTGTTGGTTGACAATGGTTTGTTTGTCCTAGCAGAAGGGGCACGTTAGTATGTAGCCTCGACAAAACCAGCAGCAAGCAAGCTCTCTGTTGCACATAACTCACCTGGTGTATGGCCTCCGCCAGCTTTTCCAGCTCCTCGCGCTTGGCCATGCTCTCGGGCTTCTGGCGCAGCACATCAATCTTGTTCGTGTTCATACTGATGCGCTTCTCCAGAGCAGGGATGTTGTCCTTGTCAAGCAAATCTCGCCGCTCAAACATGTCACGCATGCTGACCAGAGCGTCTCTCTGCTTCTTCAAGTCTTCCAGGACACCGGCTTCCCACGCCCGACTCTCGTCCTCCAACAGAGTTTGAGATGCGCGGAGGTGACGGCTCATGGCTTGTAATCCGTCATTCACCTGCGGGACATCGCTGGTATCCGTCGCGTAGACATCGGCGTTGGTCTCTGTCAGTGAAATCAGCGAAAGCGCAATTCGGGCATGGTCGGCAGCAACTCCTTCACTTCGTTTGACCAGCCGATCCATGATGTTGCAGACCCCGATGTAGAGATCGGCAGAGCGTCGGACGCCTAGACGTGTGCGGGCAAACAATTCCTCAAGAGGGGCCTTGGGGAGAGAATCTTCCAAGCCAGCTGGAAGCTCTCGGCCGGCGAATTCATCCTGGACGGAGATTGTGGCTTGCTTGCGCCACACCGATAGTTCCTGTGTATGTACACTAGTTAGTACATTGTATGTCTTCATTTATTGCTGCATTCGCCCATTGCCCGCCTACTACTTACCGTAGGCACTGTCAAAAACATTATCACCAACTGGTCCAAGCTCAATACGGGATGATGCACAATGGCGTTCAAGAACCGAGCCAGGCCCCTCCTTCTCTTTTCGATAAACGCGCCGTCGTTGGACAGATGGTTTCCGTTCACTACACAGTCAGTACATGTCATGTTAGCAAGCCTATACCAACTACAACACAGCCGCCTCCTTGAACTCACGGGCTACGCGCTTCGGCGGCAACATAGGCAGCGCACGGAAAGGGTAGCGCTTATGCAGACAGTTCAGCAGCCATACAAAGTCGCTGTAGCGGCGGATGACCTTGCTTCCGCGACGCGAAGACACAACTTCGTAGTTGTGGTGTTGGAACAGGAAGATGCCCTCCTTCTCCGGAAGCAGTGTTACAAGCACGGTCTCTTCCACGGCAGGGCGAGCCGACGAACGTGGCATGGCCGGCAGGTTCTGGTCGGTGCGATTCGTAGTCGAGTTGCGTGCGGCAGCTGATGTTGTTGAAGGCCCGCCAAAGGGATTCACAGGTTCGCCAAAACCGCCGTTGTCATAGTACGACCAGGTCGATGTTGGGCTGGCCAGGGTCGACGGGCGAATCGCATTCGTGGGAGATCGCGGCGAGGTTGACGACACAGGGAACTGCGAAGCAGCAGAGGGCGTGATGGCAGTGGTCGACACAGCAGCGTCTGGCGCCGAGAACAGGTTAGATGAGTCGCCAGAGACCAAGGCCGAAGCAATAGTGTTGTTGAGAAGGCCAGAAGCACTCGGGTCGGGGCTTCCCATGCGACTTGTGGACGACGACACGCTATCGGCGGCAGAGCTGGGCGACGCCAGGTCTTTGGTGATAAGAGGAGCATCGCTGCTATTGGGCACAGAGGATGGTATCTCGGCAATATGCGACTGGCTGTGGTCGTGTCCTCTGTGCATATCAGGCGAGGCCCACGGGTCTTCGGCGTCAGAGTACTTTATGTGAGACTCCTGATGAAGAGGGGCCGCCATTGCAGCGGTAGCCATGGTGGAGTAGCGCGGCGAGGCTTTGGGGCTCGAAGCGTAGGAAGGGCCAAGGTCTTGGGTGGTGTCCGATTGAGAGTGAGGCTCTGCTGCTGTCGATGGAAGCTGTGCCTCGCCTGGGGTCGAATTGCCAGTGTCGAGCTTCTGAGGAGGCTTGGCCCGTAACTCCGAGGTGTCTTTCAGGATGGGATCGAGGAATTGCGGGACCGGAAGATCTGTGATAAGAGAAAAAGAACCATGAGCAGGTGGTCATTTGCAGGGAGAAAAGCGCGGGCGGGATTGGACGAGGGAGAGAGAGAGAGGTGATGACATGGAAGAGGGCCCCAGCCATTCGATTAAGATTGTCTTTGGCGCATGTGAAGAGGGAGGGGGGGAGCAGTGGGTGGACAACAGGGAACAAGAGGAAAATACAGCGCTCTGGCCGCTGTGAGGATTTGTGACGGTAGCGATGTGACCGCTAAAGATCCACTGGACGGAGAGGATCACAGCGGCTGTATAGCTGGACTAGGGGGCAGGGTTATCGCGACCAAGCAGCAATACAGTTACAGTTGGATACAGGGCTATAGCCACTGAAGGCTCGACACACACAGAGTAGGCAGACCAAGCTAGAGAGGTCCCCCCCTCTCCACATGACGTGCCAAACAATGCAATGCAGATAGAGCGTGCATACACAGCCTGCAACTTGCAGCACAGCCGATCCTTCTGTATGCTTGGCCGCCTGACAACGACACGCGGGGCAGGAGAAGGAATATCTCGTCGCTCTGGATGGGGCTCCACTGCAGGTTCCAATGCGGGCGGCATTGGATGTGATGTGCATGGCAGCCAGCTGTAGTGCTTTGCTTCTACGAACTTGACACCAGCATGGGAAACGGAGAGAAGCACTTACCAGCACGTCGCCGGTCCACCGCCTCCAACGATGGACTCTCGCCCGCCTGTACGAGGCCAATGAGGGCCAGCAATACATTGAACTCGCCACGGCTCACGAGCGGGTCTCCGCCTTCTGGTAGCACCAAGTCGCGGATAGTCGATCTCTGTGCACCCTTGACCATGGCGTCATCCAGCACGCTATCGACCGCCTGCTCGTTCAGCATTGTGATCTCCTCGCCGCTGCCAGCACCGCTGCGCTGCGTTTCTGCGCGCAGGCCTTGCAGCCAGAGCTCATCGTACGCTGCCGGAACAGGTCCTACACCGTCGGGGGTAGCCGATGGCAACAGGCTGCGGATAACTTCGGCGCGGCTCTTTGTGCGAGGCTGCGTATGCGAGGGGATCCCGGCGGCAGGCGCAGGAGAACTGCCAGTTGTCGTGGGCACCCATGGAGACGGGGAGGATGCGCCCGAGTCTGAAATGATATTATCGGCATCGAGGTCGGCGAAAAGAGAGGCCGCTCGCGCGCGGGAGACAGGGTCGGGGCCAGTGAAGATGGAGCGATTGGGGCGCGGGCCGGGGGACGAGGGCGGGGAATCGCCGAAGAGAGACATTTCGGCGGTGTCGAGATTGTATCGGAGCTGGAATGGAACAGCCTCGAACGCAAGGCTGCCGACGTAGTAAGAAAGAGAAACGCTGGTTGCACTGGCGGAGCTCAGACAAGAAAATGAAACAAGCTGGTCACAGCAAGGAAAAGAAAGCTGTCGGCTGAAAACCGGTGAGCAGAAAAACCAAGCCACAAGCCACAAGCCACAAGCAAATGCAGGCGGCAGGAGAGACACTGAGCCACAGATTGGAACAAAGCCGTGAATGCAAACAATTCGCGGGCAACATGTTGGCGTTGCCCTCTGAGCAGGTATAAACATAGAGGGAAACGGGAACTGCGTCATTTGTCACGTGACATAATACGTCCTCTAACCCTAGACACTGCCATTGGGGTTGCTTGTCTGCTCGGACTAACTATTCTCCGCACCACCACGTCCAAAGGCCCCACTTGTTTCGTTCACTTTTTGCCCACTGTATCGAACTACGCCAGCCAGCCAGCTCTGGATGTGAAGCTGTTGACCACCCGAACGAACGACGTCGAGGAAGCAGCAACTACCGGTGCCAAAACCACACACCGCCTCTCCGCACGCACACGAACAATGCCGCCGCGGCTTTCCCCCCTCACGCGGGCCGTGCTCAGCCGCCCCGCCTCGACCCCGGCCCTCTCCGCCGCTGCCGCTACGCCGCTACAGCTCGCTTCGCTGCTGGCCTCGCTCTCTCTCAACACCAATGCCCGCCCGGCCTCGATCCTGTCGCGGCTGCGCGATGCTCCCGGCGCGAAGCAGAACCTCAAGCGAGTTGGTCGTGGTCCGTCTAGTGGCTACGGTCGTACGTCAGGTCGTGGTATGAATGGTCAGAAGGTGCATGGCAAGGTCAAGCCATGGTTCCAGGGTGGTCAGACGCCGCTGGTTGTGAGTCGTGGTACTCGGGGTTTTGACAACATGTGAGTCGCTGGGAAAGGAGTGGGAGCGGTCCAAACTGGGCTTCGCGAGCTGTATTTTTGATGGAGAAAGGCTCTATTGTGATTTGGCTACAGGCGCATGAAATAGCACATCCAAATTGCAGTCTATCCGCTCAGATGCAGCTTCAACTCCAATCTGCATGAATTCCCCCTGCTAACATCGTCCCAGTCGTGCCGCCCAGCTCTCCACCGTCAACCTCGACAGCCTCCAGCACTGGATAGACACCGGCCGTCTCGATCCCAGCAAGCAAATCACGGTCAAGGAAATCATCGAGTCGGGACTTGTCGGCAGCGTCAAGGATGGCATCAAGCTTCTGGCGCGGGGAAAGTCGGGGCTCCGCACCCCCATCAACATCATGGTCTCCCGCGCATCAACCGAGGCCATTGAAGCCATTGAGGCTGTCGGCGGCCGCATCCTCACGCGATACTACACCAAGGACAGCATCCGCAACCTGCTCAAGGGCAAGTCGGTCAGCTCAGAGACGCCGCTGCCGGTTGGCACGGAGCACGTAGCCCAGGCGCTGGCTGATGCCAAGACGCGGCCGTGGCTGAAGCGCCTACCCGACCCGACGCACCGTTGGGATGTCGAGTACTACAGAGATCCGGCCCATAGAGGATACCTGAGCCACATGCTCAAGGAGGGCCAGAACCCCAGTTTGTTCTTTGGTGTTCCCAAGGAGACAAAGCCAAAGAAGAAGCGGACTGGCTCGGCGCAGGCCAAGGCCGAAAAGGACGACCTGCTGTTCTAGACACGACAGCATAATGCAGGGCGCGGGATTTTCCATTCACGGCGGATTTGGAGCTTGGAGTAGGGTGTGTAGGTTTCAATTTTGGCTGGTACCTGTCACCGGTGTCGCCATAGAGTGTACAATAGTTTTGTTTGTTAAACCTCATGATTTCTTGACCCGAGCGTGTTGCGTGTATATTCGACATGTTGTGTATATGGTATGGCCGAGATTCGTCCGCTATTGTAATCAGCTGGGCAATTCTGTTCTAGTCACAGCTGGGCAACTATGTTCTAGTCACAGCATCGAGCAAGGCCGGCCGTCGTCGAGTCCCGTTGGTGTTATCGCGATAAGGAAGCGTAACACAAGTTATGCAGGGTTACATCCTCATGCCGACCAATCAGCTCCACTCTAAATCTGTAACGCTGGCAGCCGATGGCAGCTGGAGCCCAAACATAGACCACCGTCAGATGATCACGTGATGGCTAAAGAAGCGGGTCGAGGCTCGAAGGAAAGAAAGCTTCAAGCGAACGAAATTCGCCCGCGTCACACCACTTCCCGACTTCCGACTCCCGACTTCTCTCTCAGTTCTTCTTTTCTCCCGAGGGACATTTCTTTTGTCGATCATTGATCCAATTGCCTGGACCATATCAATATCCGCCTTCTCTCTGCCCGCCATCACCCGAACCCCCGCCGCCGTCGCCACCCCCCCCCTCTTCGAAATTCTCACGATGCTTGCGAAAAGATCCGTTATCCAGGTCGCCCGCCGCGCCGCCGTTGGTGTCGCCACTCCCGTGGTGCGCCGCGGCTTTGCGACCACCATGATTCAGCGTACGCTATAAACCCGGTTTTGTCCTGCGTTAGTCCCGAGTTTGTTGCTCTTGGCGGAAGACCGGACCGATACAGTTGCCGATACAGTTGCCGATAAGGCCCTTTGTCCCAGTGTCTGTCTTGGGCCGCCAGCCGAGAGGCGGAAGCCTTTGCTGGTTGTGGGCTGACAATATCTCCGGGCGAATGGGTGTTTGTTGTTGTCTTCCGAGAGCTACCGACGAGGGATAAACATGGGCAAATGATCAATTGCTAATCTTTATACTGGGTTCTTCGATTATAGGTGAGGCCAAGGCTACTCCCGCTGCTGCCCCCAAGGCTCCCGTCGCTGCTTCCAAGGGCCTGTCTGGTAAGTGCTCGTGAAAATCCGACTCTAATGTGCATGGCATTGATTACTAACTTCGTTTCATGTGCAGAGATCCGCACCGCCGACGACCTGTTCGGTGTTGGTGCTCAGCCCGGTACCATCCCCACCGATCTGGAGCAGGCCACTGGTCTGGAGCGTCTGGAGATTCTGTCCAAGATGGAGGGCGTTGACATGTTCGACATGACCCCTCTAGACGCCACCCGGAAAGGTAAGATGAGGGATGCTGGTGTGCTGATATCACGGATTCATTTGCTGACTAAGTGGGTACAGGTACTCTGCAGGACCCCATCATGGTTGGCTCCGCCGGCCCCGAGCAGTACGCTGGTTGCACTGGTCTGCCCGCCGGCTCGCACCCCGTGCTCTGGCTGACGGTAAGTTTGATATGCAGCGGCTGATGGCGACGACACTACTACAAGACTCCGAAACCCCGGGAACCCCCGCCCAAAGACTGTCTTTGCTGTGCCACCAGGGCCCCAGGCCTCCAGACCCCCAGGATTCCATGTCCCAGGCCCCCTTTGGTGTTCAAAACAAGACAGCCCCCCCCCGAGTGCTAACCAACTCGCCGTGCAGATGACCAAGGAGCGCCCCGTCGAGCGCTGCCCCGAGTGCGGCTCCGTGTACAAGATGGACTACGTCGGCCCCGAGGAGGACCCCCATGACCACCACCACCACGAGAGCCCCGAGGCTCCTGGCGACACCACCTTTGCCAACTTTGTCAAGCCCGAGTACCTGTAAACAAAAGGCAACATGCTTTTGATGTCCCTTTTTTGATTATCCTTTTTTGTACTACCTTGACAATGCCAACTGTCTCCTGTTTTTTTGACCAAAACCTTTGCTTCGTTCGCTGTTGGGGCCCTGGTGTTTCTTTCTTTTTTTTTAAGTGCCAGGGCTGCTTTTGTTCGTACTGCTTCATAGAGAGAAATGCATGACGTTGTTTTTAGAGTGAGATGCAGAGGTTCCCGTGTGTTGGAAAGACTCGGCAGCCAAACAATCGAGTCGCGATATGCCACAGCGCCTCACTGTGGCTTTGCGATGTGGCCCTCGCTTTCCCCTGGTCTCTACTCCTCATCAAAACTAAGCTTGATTTTCTTGGCCTTCTTTTTCTTCTGCTTCCCTGTGGCCTTGCTCTCTGCCTTGTCCTTGGGTTGGTCGTCATCGTCGTCAGCGCCAATCACCTTGGCCGCCCTGCGTTTCCTGCCAGGCGATCCAATGGCAGCCGTCTCCTGCTTCTTCGCCGCGTCGCCGTTGTCCGGCTGCGCGTCAGTCGTAGCGGCAGCCTGCGCTGTCCCGGCATCCTCGTGGGGCGCTTTCACCGAGACCGTGCCGTCGGCTGCAACGTCGGCACACACTGTGTTCCCGTCCTCATCCAGCACCAGCGGGGCTTCTTCGGCTTCTTCACTGGCGGAGCGCTTGGCGGCGGCTGGGCGACGGCGCGCAGCAAGGATGGGGTCGGGCCCGTCGTCGGCCGCGCCGGCGGCGGAAGAAGAGGAGCCGGGGTTTTGGCCGCGCAGGCGGGCGAGGAAGGGCGGCACGGTGGCGGTGTAGCTGAGGTTTTTGTAGCCTTTCTGGGACATCGTGGCGGGGCGTGGGGCGTAGAGGGAATCGGCCTGGTGGTGTGCTTTTTGGCTTGCTAGATGGCTGTCGTTGGTTCTGTGCAGGCTGGTGCAGAGATTGATTGGCAAGGCTGCAGCTTGGTGTAACTTGGAGATTGGCGGCAGACAATGTGTCAGCCTCGTGGGAGCTATGACAAGGCTGAAGGGGGGACAGCAAACACAACGACAAGTGGGGCTCGGCCTGTTCCTGTTTTGCTGTCAAAATCGATGGTGATGGTGCCTTGCTGTTCTGATTTTGCTGTGAGCCCAGCCTTAGCAGCACGACTAAAAAGAAAAAGAAAAAGAAAAGAAAAAGAAAAAAAAGACTTTATCTGTTCTTTCTGCAAATTTCGCCTCTCGCTGCGGCTCTATTTTCTGCTGCTTTTCCTTCTTTGGCTGGCGCTGCTGAGGCCTGTATATTGCCCCTATTCCTAGACCCTAATTAAGGTTAAGCCTGTTGTTTTGCTGGCTTCGGGTCCCTTTTCCCTGTGGCTTTTTTTTCCCTTATATTTCTTTAGATCTAGACTTTTTTTTCCTCTAGCTTCTCAGGACCATCACGAATCCGACGCCAAGCATCACCGACAACGGCACCAAAACCCCCTCAACCTTGCCGCCGTTGCTTCCGCCTTGCCACAGCCTCGCCGGCACCCATTACACCGAACGTCCCCCGCCCTTCCTCCGTCTGCGCCGCCCCCTCCGTGCTGCGTCCTCCGTCTGCCCCCCCTCCCGCCTAGCCCACCATGGATCTCTTCCGGAGAGTGTCCAGAATGGTGCCGCAAACACAGCCGTCGCACCTCCCCACCTCAGATGAGAAGCGGGCGGCCCGGTCGCGGCCTACGACATCCCCCTTTGCTATCCTGAGACGGCCGTTGCGCTTAAGGGGAAACTCCAGCATATCGGTGCCGCTGGGTGTGGTGATTGTGTTTCCACTGGTGGTGGTGATATTGCTGTTGCTGGTGTTGCGGCCCCACGAACACGGAGGAAACAATGTGCAGGCGAATACGCCGCCGTCAATTCGGTGAGTACTGGCTGTCCTTTTCCGGGTATCCAGCCATGGGGGCATCTGGTCTCTGGAGTGTATCCGCGTGGCCAGCTATCTGGTCTCTGTGGTCTATCCATGTCTCCAGCTATCTGGTCTCTGCAGTCTATCTGCACATCCCGCACATCCGCACCTCCAGCTGTCCCGGCCGCCCACTCTCCATGTCTCCCACAAGCTAACTCTTCTTCCTCCTCCTTCCTCCTCCTCGACAGCAAAATCAGCGAAAAGTACGACCAGGTCTTCGTCTCTGGCTGCCTCCAACCAGACACGTCCAAGCCCCGCGCCAATGCCACCATCGTCGTTCTCGCCCGCAACAAGGAACTCGACGGCGTCATCCAGTCCATGAAGTCCTTTGAGCGCCACTTCAACCATTGGTACAACTATCCCTACACCTTCCTAAACGACGGCGAGTTCAACCAGACCTTCAAGGATGTTGTTCGCCAGTACACCAACTCCAAGGTCGAGTTTGGCACTGTCAGCCCGGAAATGTGGGGGTTCCCCGACTGGATCGACCCCAAGGTGGCCAAGGAGGGCATTGCCAAGCAGGGAGATGCCGCTGTCATGTACGGCGGCATGGAAAGCTACCACAGCATGTGCCGCTTCTACTCGGGATTCTTCTACAAGCACGAGCTGCTGCACAAGTACGAGTGGTACTGGCGTCTGGAGCCCGAAATCAAGTACTTTTGCGACATTACCTAGTGAGTATACTTGACCCGACCCGACTGAGCAGCCGCATAGGTATAGGCATAGGCATAGCCCTAGTCGACGTCGACCCTGACGACCCCTCTCTCGCCGCCCCTCGCTAACACTGGAATGTCCCTCCTCCCTCCAGCGATCCCTTCCTCAAGATGATGGAGTCGAACAAGACATACGGTTTCACCATTGCTCTCAAGGAACTGAAGGAGACTGTTCCCAACCTGTTCCGCTACGCCTCGGCCTACAAGCGCAAAAACAACATCAAGTCTCAGGGTCTCTGGGAGATGTTTGTCAACAAAAAGTCCGACTCTGACGATGCCCCCCAGTCGCCCAACATGGCCATGCCGCAGGACATTTTGCGGGGCTACGGCGACGGCAATGCGTTACCCAACATTGAGAGCGACGACATGGAGGGCGAGTCGTACAACATGTGCCATTTCTGGTCCAACTTTGAGATTGCGAAACTGAGCTGGTTCCGGAGCAAGGAGTACGAGGAGTTTTTCCAGGCCATGGACCGCAGCGGTGGCTTCTGGATGGAACGGGTGAGTCTTTCTTTTCTTCTTGTCTTTTTCTCTCTGTCTTCCTCGCCTCCACTCTCTTCCCCATACTAACCATTGTCGTGCAGTGGGGTGATGCTCCCATCCACTCTCTAGCCGCCGGCGCCCTCCTCGGCGTCAAGGACGTGCACTACTTCCGCGACTTTGGCTACCGCCACACCACCATCCAGCACTGCCCCGCCAACGCGCCCTCGCGCCAGCTTCCGCGCGAAAAGTGGCTCGAGAAGACGACGCTCGACGAGCACAAGCGCATCGAGGAGGACGATTACTTTGAGCACTGGGACGCCGAGCAGGAGAACGGCGTCGGCTGCCGCTGCCGCTGCGACACCGACATTGTCGACGTCGAAGGCAAGGAGGGCTCGTGTCTGTCAGAGTGGGTCGACGTTGCCGGCGGATGGGCGAGTCCTTGAGCTTCTGTCGAGGTTTCTTTTTTTGTTTGTTTGTTTGTTTGTGTGTTTTCTTTCCTTTTTTCTTTTCTTTTTCCCTTTCCGTTGATAGAGAACACGAGGGAGAGAGAGAAAAAAAAGGGGGCGCCACAGCCAGACGCAGGCAGAGAGCATATATGACGTACCCCTCCTCTTCCTCGCCCGTGGTGAGGCCTGCAACTCCATAGTGACAAAGACACAAGGCGAGACTGGGGAACGCCCATGTTTTCTTTCTGCTTGCTTGGCTTGTGCTCTCAAGGTCTGTTTGTGTTTTCTTTTTCTCCTCCTCTTATTTCGTGCTTTTCCTGTTTGCTGTTCTTGTGCATAATCGCTGTTTGTATCTTCTTGTCTTATTATCATTTGTCCTGCTTTTATTATTATATGACCTTGTCGACGTGTTGCATATCTATCGTTAAGACTTTATCTGCATGTTCGTGTCTGTGTAACGTCAAAGACAACGAAGGCGGAAGAAAGAAAAAGAGATGAAAAAGAAATCTAAAAAAGTTAAAAAAAAAAGACCCAAGGCACAGCAACGTCGTCATTATATCCCACCGTCCATTCTCGCAATCGGATTGCTCAATTCCTTGCCTCGGCTTTTATATCCTATTCTCACCCACACACACACGCCCTGTCCTACCACGCCTTGTCCGTCACTGCGCCATGGCTTGCATCGCTCACCAACCGTGCATACTTGGCCAGCGCTCCACGCGTAATGGCCGGCTTCCACGGCTGCAGCTCAGCCCGGCGCTTCGCCATTTCCTCCTCTGACACTCCTTCGATGTTGATCTCGTTGCCCACGGCATCAATCGTGATCTGGTCGCCATCGCGCACAAGGGCAATCGGCCCGCCGGCTGCTGCCTCTGGCACTACATGTCCGACAATGAAGCCATGCGAAGCTCCACTGTAGCGTCCATCCGTGATGAGTGCCACATTCGATAGCCCCGCGCCCATGATAGCCGCGCTAGCCGTCAGTTGCTCCGGCATGCCAGGCCCACCCCGGGGGCCCTCGTAACGGACAACCAGAACAAGGTTGCCATCGTCGCGTGAAATCTCGCCACGATGCAGAGCCTCGTTGAGTCCCTTCTCCTTGTTGAAAACTCGAGCTTTGCCAGTAAAAGATAGTCCTTCTTTACCCGTGATCTTGGCCACAGCACCGCCGGGCGCCAATGAGCCACGGAGAATGCGGATGTGTCCGTTGGGTTTGATGGGGTCGCTGAGTGGGCGGATCACATCCTGGCCTGGGTCCATGCTGGGCCAGTCCTTGACGTTTTCTGCCAGTGTTTTGCCAGTGACTGTCATAATGGTGCCATCGATGTGACCGGCGTGAATAAGAAGCTTCAACACTGACGGTGTTCCACCAACGTTGCACAAGTCCTCCATGAAATACTTGCCGCTGGGTGCCAAGTTGGCCAAAAATGGAGTTCGGGCCGAGGTACGGTTGATATCGTCAATGGATAGAGGAACATCAGCGCTGTTGGCCATGGCCAGGAAATGGAGAACAGCATTGGTTGAACCGCCCAGAATCATGGTAAGAACAAGAGCATTTTCAAAGGCAGCCCTTGTAAGTATATCTCTTGGCCGGATATCTCTTTCCATGCAGATTTTAATAGCCCCAGCAGCCCGCTCACACTCTCGTGCCTTTTCCGGGCCAACGGCTAGAAAACTCGAACTTCCAGGGAGAGTAAGGCCCATGGCCTCAATGGCTGTAGCCATGGTATTTGCGGTGTACATGCCACCGCATGCCCCCGAGCCTGGGCACGAGTGTTGCTCAATGTCCTCCAGTACATCCTCCGGAGTGCGCCCTGGGGCACCGCCGTTGTGTTTTGCGTGGAGTCGGCCATATGAAAGAGCACCAGCAGCTTCGTAGCAGGTGGAAATGTTGACTGGCTTCTCCATGAGTTCCGAGTACCCTTTTTTGATGGTTCCTCCATAGATCATCAGAAACGGGCGGTTATGGCGTGCGGCAGCCATGACTACTCCGGGCATGTTCTTGTCACAGCCCGGAATAGAAATGTTGGCGTCGTGATGCTGAGCCATGGTGACTGTCTCGATACTATCTGCAATGATTTCGCGACTTTGTAAAGAGAAGCGCATGCCTATGACTTGTTAGTCTGTGGGTACCAAGCTATGGTCGTTTTTTTTTGATAGGGAGAAGATCCAACTTACCCTCACCGCCCATGGTGATGCCATCAGACACACCAATGGTGTTGAACTGCCAGCCAATCATTTTCTGCTTTTCAACGGCGCCCTTGACAATGCGGCCCAGATCAAGCAAGTGGGTGTTGCACGGGTTTCCTTCCCACCAAACCGAAGAGATGCCGACCTGCGGCGAGTTCTTCATGGCATCGCGATTGGGCACGCCGGCGGCATATAGCATAGCTTGGGCACCGGGCTTGTCATGGCCACGGGTCAGAAAATGAGACCAGCGGTTCAAGGGGCCCCCGGGTGGAAGCGCGTTGAACTGCGCATATTCAGGAGATTCGCACGAACCAGAGTTGCATGCTCCGGACCGAAGGGGGTTGGTGTTGTCGAAGGTGTGTGGTGGCACTGACTCGCCGTTGGCTGGGCTGTTGCAATCAGCAGACACAGCTCCTGGGGCCATGGTGTCTGGAGAAAAGAAAAGAGAAGATAGAAGAGAGAATATGGGGCAAAGAGTCAACAAGCCTGAAGAAAAGGGGACACAGGCCAGAATGGTGCCTGAGCAAAAAAGACGATGTTGTTAGTAAAACAAGACGGAAGAGGGGGGGGGGAAGCCACGAGAAGAGTGAGTGGTGGTGTGGTATAAAAGCAACGAGAAGCAGCCATGTTAAAGCCGCCGAGAGGACTTGGGGAAGAAGAGCACAAAAAAGAGAGAGAAAATTGCCTGAAGCAAATCTTGTGCTTGCAAAGGCGTATGCCACAAAAGCAAAGACCCGGATCCAAGCCGATCCATCCTGACCATTCAGCCCATAGCGAGCGAGAAACGAGATGCGTTGCTGCAAGTCGTCGCTGTATGCACGCCGCAGGATAGGATGATAGGATGGGTGGGGTTCTTTTGCCATTTTTCTCTTATTTTTGTTCGTCTTCTCTTTCCCTATGGCTTTTTGGGAGGAAAGGGGAGAACAAGAGAACAGGGTTCCAGGCCTGAAGCCGAGATGGTGTAGAGCCAAGTTCTGACTTGTTGGTTTTGCTTGGGAGAAAACAAGACGTAGAGAATGGTTCAGTTGCAGCGGGCTCAACGCAACAACACGCCATGGTGCTTGTGGATTGGAGCTGATTCGGTGGGTAATATAGCACTGGCTGTGTCTGATATAGGGGTCGTTTTGAGTCTGTCACCACAGATCTGCCCTGAGTTTTCGGTGATGACAGAGCCTCGAAGCTTCGGAAGACGTCACCGAGCCAGTAACAGCGTGACATGGCATGACAACCATAACGACGGAAAGAAAAAAAAATGATGGTTGTGATTTGTGGAGACTTACAGAAAAAAAAAGGGTGACGTTGGAGTAATTAAGCCAAAGCTTGAAACAACACACAGAGCAAAAAGAATGGAGTAAGAAAAACGAGAATGCAGCCTGAAGCAATCTCGTGATAGTTGAATGGAGAAGAGGAAGAGGAAGAGGGAAAGAAAAGAGGAAAAGAGAGAGAGAAAGAGAACGAGAAAGAGGGGGACAGCAAGAACTGCAGAGATTTAACACGCCTTCAGAAAAAGGGGAAAGCAGACAGAGTTTTCACAGCTTTCCTATCGTACATTTTCCATTGGAAACTACATACGTATGTCTGTACTTATGTATGTGTGTCCAAGCAAGATAAGCAATATGGAAACAGCAGGTACACCGTGGCAGCAACATGCTGTGCAACTGCGCAACTGCCTGAAGACACTGATACTACAGAGCAGGTCTATGCAGGTTTCAGCAGCAGCACGGCAAACAAAAAAGCAAAATACGGCAAGAGCTACAGCTAACAGGCCGGACTGCTCCAGCGGCGAGCCAATGAAAAGACCAGCAGCATCATTGGGTGAAAGAGCGGTGGATCTCCAAACGCTGAGGCGGATGCACGCGTCCCTGCACAAGTCACAAAAAGGAAGAACAAAAAGAAAGCAGGAAGGAAGGAAGCAAGCAAGGCAGAAAAAAGACACACGCTCAAAAAGGGAAAGAGAGAATTAGGAAGGCATAAGGGCGAGGCGAGCCTTTTGCTTGTTGGTTATAGCTGCGGCCCAAAACGCCTCCGTCCAGTGTGAGTGTGGGTGAATAGACCTCGAGAGAGACAAACATGTGAGTTTAGCGTTGAATCAAAAAGACCTTTTCCCCAATTAAGATGGCAAAAGGTGGGCCAGCAAAGAACAATGCACTTGTGCCCTGGCTAAGCAAGATGGGACTGGTCACATTACACAGTCAGTCAGAGGGAAAGAGAGAGGCACGCAAATGGAAGGAGGTAAAGAGGGAAGTTGCGTCTTGGATGAGTTGAATGGCTGGTACTGCGTACGCAGATTCCAAAATTGATTTTAGCCGGACGACTTTGACGTTGGCAGTTGTTTGCACCTTCCTTGATGTGTGGTAGTACAAGAAAAGAGAGGACAAAGGGGTGCTTTTGGGCCTTTTGGGGGTTCTCTCCTTTTCCCATCTCCGATTCTTTTTCTTCTTCTTTTCCTTCTTTTCCTTCTTCCTTTGCCACCGCCTGCTTCTCTCCTTGCTTTTCTTGCGTCTCTCAAAATCGTCATCCTCCCCTTCGTCGTCCTGCTCTCGAGTGGCTGACACGCCCAAAACAACACATTCGCTGGCCTGTCACACGGGCGCAGAGGCCCCTGAGCTCCACAATGCATTGTCTGCGCAGGGTTTGCTACGGCTCGTCAAAAAACCGGTGAAGAAAAGGCCAGCCAGTCCGTTTTGGGAAGAGATTGTCTAACATGTAGTATTTTTATTTACAGGCCCCTCTGCTTCAATGCATGTACATATGCACATGCGTACATAAGCACATATGCTGTCGGTGCAATCGAAGACAGAGTCAGCTGCTGCATCTCTCACGCTTCGCTCGCTCCGAATAAGTGCGACTCGCCAAACCATGTATCACAACTCGTCCTGTCACCCTTCAGCCCGTGTTGTTATCAGCGCCCAAGGCCATATTACCCGATACCGTATCCGATGCCGGTAGGTTGCACCAGAAAACACGGGCTCAAGGTTGCAACAAGATGGATGTGTGATTACGCTGCGGGGGGTCTCTAGGGGAGTTTCCACGTGAGTCCTGTAACCCGGTCCTGGCTCGCAAAATGTCGGTCTAGATCTTATGTCCTTGTTTCACGGCGGTACTACTATATGCATGGGACGCCAGATAGCCAGCCCGATTCTCCACGCCAACAACACAAGCTGGCACCAAGAAACAATGCCAACAAAGACCCAGACACGGACTGGAAGAATACAAGACATCAGCGCTAATGCGCGCTGTTGTCGCCCCTAGCACCATGTGGCGATGATGTGTTGCCCCCTCTTTCGTCGACGTTTACATACACCGGCACGGCACACACAGTTCAAATGCGAGTTAAAAACGTGAATTCAGCTAACACAAGACAAAGAAAACATGAGACAGGAAAACCGATATAAGCACAGGTATCAGCGCGAGAACAAGAGAATCGAGTCATTGGATAAAGAAAAAATGAAACATGGCCCCATGGGGCGGTTTTGTTGAAAAGAAAAGAGGCAAGGAAAAGAAAAAGAAAAAAAAGAGATATAAAAAAACAAAATGGACAATACAGAAGAGAATAGGGGAGGAGAGAAGAGAAGAGAAGAAAAGCAAAGACAACAACACGGAACCCGAAAGACAGATTGTCTCTAAACGGCCGCCTGCCCGGACCAAGCAGCTCGTACACCGAATTCCTAAACTAACAAGAACCACAACCAGACTCGAAGAAGACGGCAAACCCAAACGACGTGCCACCGTTCAACAAACACGACGACTCGGTATCTTTACACGGCCATCATCGAGCCGGCGCGCTCTTCCTCTGCTCTGCGCACAAACTCGCGCTCGTGGGCCGACCGCGGGTTCGCCTCGGCGCCGAGAATGGCGGAGATGCGGGTTCTGTCCTGGCTTTGCGCATGCGCTCTGTACTCGGCCTCCCGCTCTCTGTGCTGGTCGGGGCTGGCAGCCGGTGAGATGGGGCCCTGGTGCGAGAAGCGGGGGGCCGAGGGAGCGTAGCAGCTGGAGGTGGGAGTCGGGGCGGCGTACTTGCGCTCCCAGGCACCCTCGAGGGCAGCGGGAGACACGCTGTTGCCGTACTCGGCGCTGACGGCCGCCCAGAACTGGGCCTTGTGGGTGGCGTAGGCCACGGACAGGCGGTTCATGTCAATAGGGCCATTGCTGTGGGACATGGGAGGAAGAGGCGAGGGCATGGCGCTGGAGTGCATGGGGCCAGTGGAAACGGGAGCGGGCGTGGTGGCGCGCATCAGCAGCGGGTTGGGGCTGGGCATGCGGGGGAAGCTGGCCATGATGGGGGCCGAGTGCGGTTCAGGCATGGGCGTGGGGTAGCCGGGGAGCGGCAGGGTCATGCCGAAGGGCTTGGGCAGGATGGAGGGCAGGCGGGGCGAGTCCAGCGAAGGACGGCTGTGCGAGCGGGCGAAGGCCGGGGGCGTGTTGGCGTGGATGGAGGGCAGCTGCAGCGAGTGGGGAGGTGAGGCCGGGGCGTAGTGGCCGCCGGACGAGCCGGGGGGAGTGATGGAGCGGGCAATGTGGGCGCTCTCGACAGCGTACATGGGGGAGGCGGCAGCGGCGGCAGTCAGCACGGGCGACTGGCCGGAGGAGCCCGATGACTCGGAGTTGGCACGCTTGCGGCGGCTCGAGCCGTGGGACAGCTGGTGGTAGTGCAGACGGCAGGCCAGCTCGGTCTTTTTCAGGTGGGCAGCAATGTGCTTGTAGGGCATCTTCTGCAGACGGGTCTGGAGGAGGTAGACTTCCTGCGGGGGGGAGTTAGCGGCTGTAGTGGGGGAAGGGGGGGGGCATGGTGTCAATGGCACGCCAGGCCACGCCTTGGCTGGTGATTGCTTACCTCTTCTTCGCTCCAGGCACGGCCACCGCCAGTCGAGGCCATCTTTCTGTTCTTGACAACACCGTATTCATGGCGGTCGGCAACATCTCCGGCCGGAGCATACGCCGAGTGAGGCTGCATAGACATGGGGGCCATTTTGATTGAGTATGAAACAAAGAGGGCAAAAAAAGGAAATGAGATCGTGATGCTTTGGTCGTGGTCGTTAAAAGCCGGCTAGTGAACCAGTAGAAGCCGGGAAGATAGGAGGAGGGGGAGGGAGGGAGATGTTGATATTGATGAGGGGCGTTTCTTGTCAAGGAGTGTAAGAAGAGAAGATGATGAGAGAGACTCGGAAAAAAAGAAAATGAGAATCTCGAGAAAAGGACTTTTACAGAGAAGACAGAGCAGACTTGCTGGATGTATATATGATACAGAGTCGAAATGTTCAAAAAATGAAGAAGGAAAGACTGAAGAAATGAAGTTGGTGATGATATAAAAAAGGAGTGTGAAGCAGCCAAAACCAGTTGGACAAGACAAAAAAAAGGAAATCTTTTTTTGCTATGATGAAGAAATGAGTGAATGAGAGACAGAGTCTAGCTGCTGGTGAGAAAAAAAAAGAAAAAAAAGAAGAAGAATAAGAAACAAAAAAAGGGTGAAGAGAAGTAGAAAAGAAACCAAAAAGGAAGACAAGAGGAAGAAGAAGAAGAAGGAGAACAAGACCAGACGAAGACGAGTAAGTTCGGTGACGAGCTTTATAAGAGAAAAAGCGCAGAAATAAAACAATAAAACGGAGAGAGAACAGAAATAAAGGAAAAAAAAAGGAAAAAGAAAGACAAAAAATAAAATAAAAAGAAATAAAAAGAAATATATACCTGCTTTATTTCGTATTTTCCGCGCGACGTCAACCCGCAAGCTGGGCTTGAAAGCTAAAACTTAGCCGATAAATGAAGCCAATTTAACACAGCAAAACCCACCCACCCAGAAAATAGATGCAAACAAGAAACAACAAGACATCGATTCGGGCTTCTAGGCAGAGACACTAAGCAAGAAGCAAGTCGTCTGAGGAGAGGAGGACTAGCAGAGAGAGGCCTTGTTAGTTACACACCCCCTTTTTTGGGACTGTCTGGGCAAGAGGGAGGGGGGGGGAGACAAGTTTCATGTTGTTTTTATGCAAGGTACGGCGAAGAAGGGTGTGGCCTAGACTTTGGCGGGGGGGGGGGGGGGGGG
>JAXHKQ010000138.1:0-47201 GCA_038407185.1 Chalaropsis ovoidea | reverse complement strand
GTCTCCTCACCGGCAAAGGTCCCCTCCTACAGAAACACTCTCGCCATCGTGCCCAGCCCAGTTTCCAGCTTCTCCGAAGACGACCCCTTCTCCACATTCTACCACCACTCTACGCTGCCCAAGAACTCACCAATGGCTTCTGCTCCGGCCCTGCCCGTCAAGAGCGACCGCCGCATCTCGCGCCTCATCATTCCCACCATCCACGCCTCCGTCCCGCCCGCAGTCGTTGACGCCACCTCCTCTACCACTCTCACTCTCACTCACGACGTCTACCTCTCGTCGGAGGAAGACGCTTCGTCCACGCCCGGCGATGCTTCAGACTACAACTGGGACTCGGACAACGAAGATATCTGCCCTCCGCCCGCCACCACCATGCCCGTCACCGCCCGCGTCATCTCTGTCGTCTACTCGGGCAAGCCCTCCATAGTGCAGCTGTCGGGCCGCCGCTCAACATCGCCGTCGCCGCGCGTGTGCATCCGCCAGGACAGCGGCTCGTCCATCTCCTCTCCCATGCAGTACAGCAGCAGCAGCGTGCTCAGCTTGCCCAACACCAACAGCAGCGTTCTCAGCCTGCCCAACAGCAGCAGCAGCAGTGTTCTCAGCCTCCCCAACTCCCACCACTCCCACTCCCACTCCGCCAGAAGCAGCACCGCCGAACTCTGCAGCGCCTCCTCCCGTCCCATGTCCATGTTCGCACATGCCCGCCCGACCTCTGCGTTCTTGCCGTCCTCGCGCGCTCTGCCCCGTTCACGACCGAGCTTCCTGAGCATAGACCCCTATGCTACGTCGGCGCCCCCTTCGGCCTTTAGCGCCGACCTGACCGTGTCGCCCGTCATGAACCACGACCTGAGCTCGCCGTTTATCCCTATTACCACTACCGCCGCCGGCTCTTCGTCCACTGCCGCTCCCTCAACAACACACACTTCCGTCGCCGACCCCGCCCCGGCCGCCCCCAAGACCCCCACCGCCATGTTCAAGCGCACCATCGACCTGGTGCGCAAAAAGAGCCGGCCGACGCTCAACGCCGCGCTGGTGTCGTCCGTGCGCGAGTCCATCCCCGAGACGCCTGCGCTGCCGCAGACGCCGCAGCTGCAGGTGCAGCACGAGTGCTCGCAGCCCACCACGCCCAACACGCTGCCCGTGACACACGCCGACATGCTGCGCGTAGCCAAGCGCAACGCCAGCTCACCACACGCCCCGGCCTCGGTGGCGTCCGGCTCTGCGTCGCCGCAGCCTGTGCTGTCGTCGGCCGTCAGAACGCGGATCTTGAGTCTGGCGCGCCTGCGTAGCAGCGTGCGGGCCTAAGACAAAAGATACGGCCGCAGCCTTTTTTTCTTTCTTTCTGTCTTTTCATGATGTCTTGACTACTATCGTCTTCTCTCTCTCTCCCTCTGTCACATATCTGGAGCCCTGCATATCTTCTTGTGCATCCTTCTTCCCTCTTTATCTTCCGTGTAACGAATTTGCTCTCTCCCTTTTTTCTCCTCTCTTTTCATTTGTCTCCATTCTCCTCTTACGACCCAATCTCGTCCTCTTTTCTTTTTGTCCTATTTTCTTTTTCCTTTGTTCACACACTTAATCCGCCTTGTAATTATGTTTGGCGGGCTTGGGCCGTGGCGGATCTCGGCCATGATGAAGAGCCCAGCTGATCTCGAAACCGGTATAATTCTCTCTTTTTTCTTTTTCCTTTTCTCTGTCGTCTTGGGTGGCCTTTTCTTTGTTTCTTTGTCTTGTCTTGTCTTGGGGCGGTGGTTGGGGCGGTTCGCTGGGAAATATTGGTGTATTAATCTGGCGTTATATTCGGGACAGGCCCTGATATCTGGGCTTCTTTTTTTGGTTTTTTTTTCTCAGGCTTTTATTGTTGCAATTTTACTCCGTTTCTGGTCCTTTGCAGGGTGGAAACTTGATCTTTATGAATCAACCATTTATCTTTTTATTGTCTTGTCACAACTTTGTTGGCCCTGTTGTCTGTGTGTGTGTGTGTGTGTGTGGCGTGTGTAAATGTATGGCCGTCCTCCTCTCTCCTCTCCCGTTTCTTACAGACCCTGAACTCCTGAATTCTCGCAAGTAGCTGAACTTCCACAGCTTGCCTATCCGCTTCTGTCTGTCTCTCTCTGTCTGTCTCTCTCTGTCTCTCTCTCCTGGCCCTGAACTAGCGCTTACAAGTTCAAGTTATCTGCAGCCAAAGTTGCGGCTGTTGGCCAAGCTAGAGCCAGAGCGAGAGAGAAAGGGACCAAGACTAAACGGGGCTGGGCTAGTCTAATGTTGGCCAACTAAACAGGACCCGTCGTCATGTTATGTCATCACAGGAGGGAGCAAGGAGGAGAAGAAGAAGAAGAATCCAGCTGGCCGTCCATAAAGCCACTAACAGCTTGGGCCAGCATCAGGCCATCCCGCGCGAACCAGACAAAACCAGCCACTGTAAGCTTTCTTCTTCCAGCCCAGGGGCTGGCCTGCTATAGGCCTATATCACCTGTCTTTGGGCGCTATGACGTTGCAGCTTGTACGTCACTATAAGCCCAACGCAGTTTTCCGTGTGCCACCGTCTGAAGATGAAAGAGAAGAAAAAAAAAGGAAAAAGAGGGCAATTGGGACACTGAGACTGGGATAGCGGTATAGGCGGTGGGTGCAGATACACTATAGCACAATTTATTGCAATGTATTAAACTGGGAGGGAAGCGTCAGTCAATCAAGCATTGGATCTGATCTGATCTGTCAGTGCTCGCTGACCGCCTTTTTTTGTCAGGCCAGATTGTGGGTTCCGTGCGGGTGGGTGTAACCCTAATACAATGCCATTTTACCTGCTTATATGTATGCATATTATACTTGTATGCCAATATGCACCATGCCAGTACGTGCATGAACCTTGCCAGCAGCCAGAAAAGTGACAGTCTGCAGAAAGAAACAAAAATGCTACGCTGGCTTTGATGGACTGTGTCAATATTCGTTTTGGTGTCTTTTTCTCTGGGTCTTTTTCTCACTCTATAAAAGACTTGATATGTGCGAGGCTGGGGCCTGACCCTACGCTCCAGTATCGGAGATTTGTTTGTTTGCAAGTGAGACTTTGATCTGCTCTTCTACAATACAGCCAACGCAATGTGTCAATGACAGGGGAACTGTACTATTTCTTCTGTGCCTTGCATCGTGGTTGGTTGGAGGGGCTTCAAGTGCTAAAGTATCACAAGACAAAGCAGCATGTTATCCCTGCTGAAGGGAGACGGAGCCAAAAAAAGAAACTCAAAAGAAAGGGTTAGCTTCCCCACAATAACGTTCTATTTACCGCTCTGCAGGTGTTCTACGCCACAGCCAGCTGTCAAACGTCTACCGAAGCAGAGATGTGGCGTTTTTTTCTCTCTTTTTTTTTTCTTTTTCGCTGTGGCGCCGGGAAGCGCTCATTTTTTGTTGCCTGTGCCCAGCTGGACTTGATCAAAGCCGTTCTTCTCGGCTGTAGAGTATAATTTGCAGCTTGTAGTAGGCAGGTTTGAGGCACCAGGGAAAAAAGAAAAGAAAAAAAAGAAAAGAAAAAGAAAAATCGAAGCTCGCTAAATCTAGGCGATATACGCGCGGGCTGTGATTGGCTGCATCCTCTCTATTTATTTGTTTCTATTTTACCGTATGTGGAAAAAGAAAACATTGGACGACCCACAAAAAGGAGGGTTGTCAAAACAATGGGACAAAACAAAACAATAAACAAACACCAGAAAGTGGCATCGTGAGGACCGCGTGACTTTGGGCGGATGGAGAAGACCAAGAGACCAAGAGACCAAGAACAACGGCAACTTGAGCTTTGACTTCACAGCCAAAGCTGAAGCTGAAGCTGAAGCCACACAACATAGCCTGAAGCTGCCTCTGTTTCCCATCTTGACTTGACTGCACTGCGCTGCACTTGACGCCTCCGTGCTTTTCTCAACACTGTCGTCATCTTGTCGGGAAGATCTTGAAACGCCACCTGAGCAGGGACAGAGCCTGTCCATTAACCCTAACCGGCAACCCTAACCATCTGGCTTGCTGCTGCTGCCACTCCTGCTGCCACTCCTACTGTTTGCCTTGAAATTACCCAATCGCCGGCCTTGCTTGGACCGTCTTTGGCCTTGTCTGCGCCTACTGCCCATATGCACGACCTGCAGCGTTGTGTTGCATTTGTATGGCACGCTCATTGTTTTTTTCATCTCCTTCAAGACAAACGGATTTATTCCATGTCCGCTTTTGGTTGGATCGTCGTCGTTGTCGTCCTCCTCCTCGTCTAGCCTGTGGCCTGTCCTGTGGCCTCTACCTCTGGCCTCTACCTCCACCCCACGGAGCATTCACCCTTCTTCCTCTTCCCCTGAACACTGCAGCCCAAGTAGCCTTTCGCACGTTCTTTTCTTCTCTGGTCTTCTCGCTTTTGCTACCCACAATCACAAACCCTGTTCCCCCCAGCCAAAACGAAAAAAGTCCGCGTCGGAGCCGGCCCAGTGCAATCTCGCCAAACACATAGCGCAAAGGGCTCGGGTCATGGGTCCAGCGGGCTTCTGAGCTAGAATGGGGGGTCAGCTAGAGAGAAGAAGACAAGAAGAGAAGAGTCACGCTTGCTTCAACTTGCAGCTCGGCCTGTGGCCTGTGGCCTGTGGTACACCTTGTGCCTATATGCACCCAACACGTCAAAACCCAGTGCACCCTCCCCCTCCCCCTCTTCCTTGTCATCGTCTCCCATCACACTGTGTTTGCTGCAAAAGGTACTTGCAAACTTGCAGGGCCAAGGCGTTGTCCAGGGTTCGCGTCGGACACTTGATAATGACCGGCCTTCTAGTGGCGTGGCTTGCGGACTTGCGGGCCTGTGTGGCTGCAGCAATAATGTCACACTACAATTCGCGTCGCAGTCTGTCAACCCAGGGTGTTATTTGTCAAGCTGCGGTGTGGTGGAGGGGGAAGAGACACGGATCTCCCAGTTGGCCTGGTTATAAGAAGAGTGAGAGCGTGGTTTTGATCTGTTCATCTGGATAGCTATGACTGATGAATATGAGAGATAGTGACAGACAGACAGACAGACAGACACAGGCCTGGCCCGGATCAGACACCCCTAAAGAAGCCGAGCATAAGTCCGTCTACTGTTGACGTCCTCTAGCCGATGTCGTAGTACTACCACGCTCCGGTGCCCACTTGTGTCATCCCCAGAGCTCTGTGAAACGCCAAGAGAGATGAGGATGGATCGTCGGCCCTTGCTTCTCTGTCTGTCTGTGTCTCTCTCTGTGTACAAACATCATGAACGAGGAGAAATTTAAAAGAAAAAAAGAGAGAAAAAAAGAAAAGACCAGCCTAGCCCAGCCTAGCCCAGCCCAGTCCAGCCCACCCAACGACGACATCACAGAAGCTTCTGAAAGGGAGAAAGGCGAGAGGCGAGGAAGAAACAGCATGAAGCAAGGGACTAGAGCTCGGCTTCGTGAGTCCTGTTTCGTGAGTCTTGTTTCGTGTATTTGCTTCGTTTTCTTGTCTTCTTCCATCCCGCAGATATGCATGTGCATGTAATGTACATGTACATGTGTATACATACGTACACATGCAGCTACACATACACCACATGCATACATGTGTGTGCATATGCAGTGACAGCAGCAGCAGCAGCAGCCCGTGGCGGCAGCCCGCGGCGGCAGCCCGCGGCGGCTGGCTTATATATCTGCTACACACGATCCCGCCCGCAGTCTGCATGGACTCTGGCCTTGCATAAACATGCACGAGACTCCGTTCCCGTCCGTCCCTTTTTATCCCTCCGTTAACACCGTGCTTCCCCGCCTGTCCTGGTCCGGGTCGGGTGCACGGTAAGAGAAGAGGGGAACGCGTGTACTCGCTGTGTTTCCTACAGGCAACGCTGAGGTCAGGCAGACTGTCTATTTCATGTGTGTCTTTGTTTTGACTTGCAGTTCGCTGGTCTTGTGCAGTAGTGTAGTACAGAAGTACAGAGGAAGCCATGGTATCTGTACATCTGTATAGACTACATGCATATGAGTAGATTTTCTAAACACGCCTCACTCTCCCCATGCAATGGCCTAACTAGGAGTCTTTCACGATACTGTGTCTCGGAACACGCTGTTGCACTTATTGGTAGCTTATATCTGTCTACAAAGGCACAAGACACGCTACATCTATGATTCCTCTGTGCCTGGACTGTACCGTACCGCAGCCCGGATGTAGTCACCTCTCCAACCCACAACACCACCTCCCATCTGACGACTTGAGTCTGCATGCATGCAAGTCCCCCGAAGCAGTTTTGTTCCCAGAAGGAGAGACTCGCCTACCTAACAGCCGTATACGCACGCCAAGACTCCGACAAACCAGCCATCTTCCAAAGCCACACAGTCGTCTCCGCCGAGATGTACTTTTCACTTGTATACGAGATACATACGTCTGTAGCAGCAGTCTCGCCCGTCAAGACCTGCGATGGCAGGCAGTGTGTGTTGTCACACCTTAGAGTTAGTCCCACTTAAACCACGAACGTCCCTTTTTTTTGTCTTGTGTAACCAAAGTGCATGAAGCATCATCTAAACACCGCCTTGGCTTGTGGAAGTCCTGGGGCTGAGTTTCGGTGAAACCGCTTGTCGTTGTTTCATCATAGGGCGAGTAGAGAGAGATATATATATTCCTCACTCAGCCGTACTGTACAGTCAGTCATTCATGTATGGGAAGAGGGAATATCAAAACTAGACCAGGGTTCGTCGTTGATACAAACACAGCTTCACATTTCCCTCCAATGTTGACAACACACGCCGCTGCTCATTCTTCAACCCCAAGTCTCTCAATTGTATTTTTCGCCTCTCATGAGCAGGAATAATTATGATCTTCTGTATACAACAATACTCTGCCTCATCCGCTAACTCCAAGCGTCTCTATCGGCCCATCCCCTTCCCCAACACCCTGCCTTGTCCACATGAAAGAAGAAAAAGGAAAAAGAAAGAAAAAAGTACAGTAAAAAAAACGATGAATGAGGAAAAAGAAAATTGTAAAGTACAGGAGCCGCCCAGTGATAACATAACCCTCCTTGCCGCCATGTAGCAAGCCCGTAACCTTGTTATGTTTATTGTGTGTAGAAGTCGAAGAGGGAGTTGTGTATAATGAGATTATTCTCGAATAATTGTTGTTGGAAGAAAAGGAGAAAGAAAAAGGAGTAATGGATCGACTTCTCCCCGAGACTTGAGCAATGGGATCAGATAGGTACTGGTTGAACCCAGAGCTAGGCCTATCCAGCCAGCCGATGGAAATAGAACAAGACAAGGTCGTTGCGAGTGAACGAACAACCATCATGTTCCGCGAACAAGAATAAAAAAGGCTAGTCACAGCCCGCCCCTCCTGCCACGACGGTACATTCATCTTCCCCATTCCCGGCTCGAATCAGCGTGAAGCGTTGGCTTTTCACATGGCCTTGCGCGAGCGGGTGGTGGGGCCAGAAGAGCTCTTGGCTCCAGTGGTGGTGGCCTTAGCAACCAGGTGATGCGGGTCGGGCAGAGGGGCCTGCGACATACGACGAAGGCTCTTGCGGGTGGTGGAGGTTCTGTCCTTCTTGTAGGTGGCGAAGTAGAAGGAGATGAAGAGAACCAGGTATGACGACAGGATGATCATACCAGCAAAGGCAGCAAACTCCTCACCGGCGCACTTTCCAGCAGTGGGCATGCTGGGGAAGTAGGTGGAGGTGAAGTAGGTGTACGACGCGAAGTAGACGAATCCTGGGAGAATCGGGGTTAGTACACGTGGGCACGGCGCGGCGTATCGGAGCCAATGGAGTATAATTTCACAGAAAGAGAAAAGACTTACCAAGATCGATGATGAACTGGATGATCTGGAAGCGGGTAACCCACTCCTTCCACCAGATGCGGATACCACGGGCGCTCTGGAAGTAGTACCAGTACATGACGACGTGCACACCGAGGTTCAGAGAGATGGGAACCCAGGAGACGGCAGTTGATCCAATCAGCTGGGTGTAGCAGAGAACAGCGGTGGCGCCATGGTGGTAGCAGTGCAGGAAGGCTGAATTGGCGATGGTATTAGTAAAACGGACATGGCAGATGTAGGACGAGACGGAGGGAGATACGTACTGAGGGGCTTCTTCTTCAGGAACAGGAAAACGGTGTCGAGCAGCTCCAGGTACTTGGTCAGGTAGGTAAGCTGCAGATGAAGTGGTTAGTTACGTATGGGGGAGACAAGACAATACAAGGTAGAGGTAGATAGAGGCAGAGGCAGAGACGTCCTTGGCAGGCACGACAAGGCAAAGAACGGATGTGCAGAAAAAGAACGGGACAATGCGAGGCGAGGCAAGGCGAGACTGAGACATACGTAGTAGAGAACAACAAGCTTCTGAGTCCAGCCGCCGTTGTGGTCGCAGATGGAGTAAAAGATGCCGTGGCGAACAACGGTAGGCACCAGTTCCTCAATGTACAGGGCCAGCAGAATGGCGCTGACGGCGGTCAGGATGAAGTTGTGAATCAGGAAAAGGAACTTGAGCTTGTAAGCATCGCGGCCACGCATCAGCTCACGGCCGCCAAAGATGACAATGTAGTAGATGACGACAAAGATGCCAGTTTCCCTGAGAGTAGACATGGGAGTAACCGAGGGCACAAAGCGGAAGGCTTCGCGAGGGTAGCCCATGGTGAGCTCCCAGCACTTGTCGAAGATGGGCCACAGCTGGATGCCGAAGGGCCGGTCGATGGTCGGCACGGGAAACGAAGCCATTGTTGCGAATCTCAGTGGACGAAGTATCAGGAGGGTAAGCGGACGCGGGATCGAGGAAGTGAAGTCGAGAAGAGAAGAGAAGACGAAGACACGTCTAAGATGGGGGAGGTGGAAGAAGAGGAAGAAGAAAAGAAGAAGAAGAAGAAAAGACTAGAGAAGGACGGAATTGGGGAGGAATAAAAAAAAAAGTAATAAAAAAAGAACCGGACAATTAAGAATAAAGGAGAGTAAGAAAACACCCAGTTGAAGAACAAGTACACACACAGCCAACTTGTTACTCTCGTGGAGGATGAGAAAGAAGAGCAAAAGCAAGCCGACACACGACAGACGACAGGGCAGGACAGGACAGGGCCAGGAATAGAAGTGGAAGTGAAGGGAAGATGGGAAGAGAAGAAGGGCTGCTTTTCAGTATTAAAGAGAGCAAGAAAAAAAAGGGGCCCTATAAAAAACCAAGGGGGGGCCTGGATGGGGTTTCTGGATGACTAAAAGGGCGAAGAAAGTGGGAAAGAGCAGAAGAAGAGATTGAAGCGTGCGAGAGAGAGAAAGCAGGACGTGTTGAGCGTGTTTGCGTGTGTGTGTGTGTGTGTCTGTCTGTTGTGTGTTGCAAGTATGTGTGACTATGTTCTCTGCCTGGATGCCCGTGGTAGTGTAGGTACCATTGTACATGTGCTAAATTAACTGGATCTCCCACCTCTCCTTCCTTCATATAAAAAAATAGACGCAGACGCGGAGAACGCGGGTTCCCATAGGAAGGGCCCCTGGAAGGACGCGCAGCGAGCGTGAGAGTGTAACGCTTCTATTTGGCCAATGTGGCAGCTGACGGCCCAAAAAGAATCCACCAGGCCGAGCGACAGAGAAAAAGAAAACACTTGTCCGTTTCGGCGCAGACTTTTTTTTTTCTTTTTTTTCTTTTTTTTGGTGCGCAGGGGGAGGCAAAGCCGCCGGTTAGCAACGCTAGCAAATAAAACTGCGGAAGAGATGGACAATGAGATCGTCACCAGGGCGCAGTGGCATTGCATTCATTTGGCGGTGATGTAAAAACAAGAATAGAAAATACTTGCAGCCCAGCCCAGCCGTCACCATTTAGGTCTGACTGTGCCGCGAGGCTGAGGAATGAAAAGAAAGACACACGGCTAGGCTACAAGGCTACAAAAATAAGCATCTTTTTATGCATTTCTGCCAGGCTTCTTCTGCTTGCCTGCCTGCTTGCTTCTCTTTGCATCACCAAGAAGAAAATTCTCCTTCTAATTTCAGCGTTCACCCAATCGACTCACGCCGACGGAGCCTTTGTTCTGGAATGAGATAAAGGCCCGGTTGACTGCAGTTGGGCCAGTTGTCCATCCTTAGACCACAGCCTCAATGCACTACGGCTGCAGTAGCTCCTGGGGTCCCGGTCCGCACCCACCCACATTCACATGCCAACAACAGCCTTGGGTCTTTTCCCCGGCACTTGTCCTGGCCTCTCCTCTCCTCTTCTCTCCTCTCCTCCAAGCTGCTTTACCCAGTGAGTGAGTACAGTATCTGTCTTCTTCAGCCATCAACGCTTCGTATTGTTACGGCGTCGAGAGGGATGCTGCGTACATGATATTGTCTTGTTTGTGATTCGCTCTGCAACTGCATGCTAGGATCTCATCAGAAATAGGGCTATATGTGTGTTTCGTATATGCTTAACAGCTCTCTTCTCAGACAGAACAATGTCTACACACATATATGTACATATGCCGATGGCCTTTGCCAAGGCAACCGTGTTAACCCTTGTGTCCACAATAACCCTTACGACATCAGCATTCTGAGCCCCCCACGACTGCATGTTTGCACAGCACACTCAGTGTCACATACATGAGCAAGTTATGATCTAATATCCTTCTCGGTCCTGGGCCTGCCTCAAAAATATAAGAAGCGCTGACGCCGCTGTCCAGCCCAGTGAGGGATCGACCGCCTTGCTCGATTTCTCTTGTTCTGCTCATCGACGATCGCTTTACTGGGCCCCCGTTTCGATTCGATGCCAGGTTGCACGGCATGGCACCACTTTTAGCCGCCTGAGAATTCACGGGAAACCCCGACTCTCCCGATGTGGCCGAAAGACGGCGTCAACAACGACAGTCCGCATTTATGAAGGCCGACCATCAACAATGCAGAGGCAGAGGCGGCTCGCCATGTCCCAAAACCCTCGTCCTTTGGTGGCTCACCCCACCATGACTAAGCTGGCCCGCTGAACCGTTGCACCCCAGCAGCCAATGCGAGAGACCCTAACAAGCAAACAAACTGCAGCGCTCTGATTCGTTGGATGCTCTGGACGAGTAATTTTTTTCTGGGTTCCCGCTTTTGCTGCAAAAAAAAGAAAAAAGCACGCATTGGCCACTCACAGTTCGAGAAAGCGGAACCTTTTCTCTATTTTGCAGTCGTGCCTTCCCTTCCCTGAAGCCGAAATTTCTCCCTGAAAAAACAGGCGGCGATTATTCTAATCTTTCGACTCTGAGCGATAGTCCGCAGCCTCCATAACAAAATATCCTTCCTCCAAGTCCATCTCTGACCCGTCATCGCAATCAATCAATCAATCAGTCGATCAATCAGAGATCAATCCCCTCTCTAAGCTCTCTCTTTTTTTTTTTTCCTTATTTTTTTGCCCTACCATTTCTCTCCCCCTCCTCACACAAAATGTCGGCCTCTCTGCTCCGTATTGCTGCCCGCCGGACCATGTTCCGTGCTGCTCGTCAGCCCATTGTCGCCCGTGTTGCTGTGCCCGCTCCCGTTGTCAGCTTCAGCACCAGCTCCGTCATGCGCTCCTCTGCCCACGATGAGGAGACCTTTGAGGAGTTCACTGCTCGGTGAGTCTTGCCGTCTCGGATGCTGGCCCGCCTTTGCCTTTGCCTTTGCCTTTGCCTCCCCCTCCACCTCCACCTCCGCATTCGCCCTCGCCTCCACTATCTCTGCCACGACAGGCCGTCGACAGCCAGCCTCTTGTTCTGGCCTGCAGCACATCCCATGTCTGCTCATGTCAAACTCTACATCATGCCATGGCTTGGCCCATTGATTGCCATGCTGGGCCCGGCCTCTACCGCCCACCACGCCACATGCATTATCGAAGCAGCCCATGGCCATAACTACCCGTCCACACCATACACCGACAAGCAGTCGTACCGTGCAGAGCAATGTGCTAACAGCCTTTCAATTATAGCTACGAGAAGGAGTTCGACACTGTCCAGGACGTCTTCGAGCTGCAGGTGAGTTGACCCGACCCTTCTCCCTCCCCGACACCGACTACACCCTCTCTCGTTGGTTACATTACCCATTCCGGAATCATCCGCCACCATCAGAGCTACCCCGAATACTATATAGCACACTCTTTATATCTCCACCTCTCAACACATACCGACATGCCTCTCTAACATGACATGCTCAATAGCGCAACCTGAACAACGCCTTCGCCTACGATCTCATCCCCGCCCCCTCCGTCATCATTGCTGCGTTGAAAGCCGCTCGCCGCGTTGACGACTACGCCACTGCCGTCCGCGTCTTTGAGGGTAAGCAACTCCCCATCCATCGATAGATGCGCCCAGCCTGGTGCTGCTCTATACATGCGCCTGCTGTATTTTCCGCTCTCATGGCCACCATAATCATGCACTGAACTGAACTGAACTGAACGCCCCCACTAACACACCCAAACAGCCATCAAGGCCAAGGTCGAGAACCAGGGCCAGTACGACTCTTACCTGACTGAGCTGAAGCCCATTCGCGAGGAGCTGGGCATCCACCTGAAGGAGGACCTGTACCCCGAGACTAACTAAATGCTCCCCTTCAAATCCCTCCACCCCATACCGACTCAGACATCACCCGGCTCAACCTTGCTTCGATCTGGCCCGGAAGGCTTTGGACTACAACTGAATGAGCCTTGGACCTCACCGTGCCTGCGATATACGACCGGCCTCTCTCTGATTTTGCAACCTGATCCGTCCCACCCCTCCTCCCCCCCTTTGCCCTAGGTTACCACCACGGCTCATTATATTCCCAAAGCTTGATCTACAAGACTTTATTACATCATTAGAACTACTATTCTACCCCGTACCATGATGACGGCAGGCCACGCTCCTTCAGAAAACAACAAATATATGATACCATGAGAGATTCCGATACGATTTTGCACATCACAACAGACGCCAAGCACTCATGCAGGTTTAGTCAGTCATCGTCCTGTCCAGACCGTGAATCGAAGGCAAAGCAGCGAGCGGGCGGGCGGGCGGGCAACAGTCACATTCTTTTTGTTTGATTCTTTTTTTGCGCGTAGCGGGGCGGGGGAGTCAAACGATATCTTTGACCTGCTTCTTTTTGTTTGCATGAGGCTGTGGTGAAGGCGCAGGAGAGATGGGAGGGAATACACAAGAAGAGAGAGGGGAAGAGAGAGAGAGAGAGAGAGATCAGAAAATGTGAGTTTAAGTGTATAATATTTATGTCGGCGCAAGACAAAAGCTAGCCTACACCTGCGTTTATGATCACGGACCGGCATGCAGAGTAGATGTTGAACTACTCTTGAACGAGAACCAAAAGCAAACTACGACTATGGCATGCATGCATGGGTTTGTTGGTGGTGATTATAAACCAGCCGTCGGAGTCGACAGGGCCGAGGACGAGACGACGGACGGCCTGGTACGGATAATGCTGGAATTAAGAAGTATATGGAGGCGAAATGCAGAGAAAGCGGACGTACAGATGTATGTACAGAACAGCAGAGGCAGACAGAGGCAGTCAGAGGCAGTCAGAGGCAGACAGAGGCAGAAACGACAAACGGGATTAACAAGAAACACTACAGCAAGGAACACTGCAGCCGGCCCACGATCAGTCTTTCAGATGGCCCCAGCGCCCATTCCCGCCCTGCTGCGTGTTAAAGTACTGCATGTTGGAGGCGCCGGCGACGTCGACGGTGGCGGGGCTGGTGCCGCGACTGGAGCTGGGGGCAGGGGCGCGGAAGCCGGCGGTGCGGGGGCTCATCATGCCGACGCGCGGGCTGCGCGGGGCGGACGACTGGCGGGTTTCGCGGCGGCCGTTCTTGTACACGCGCAGCTCGTCGCGCAGGCGCTCGAGATCGACTTCGCGCTCGCGCTGGATCGTGCGCGCCTCCTCGACCATGCGCGTCAGCTGCGCCACTTGGGCTTTGGCGTTGACGTCGTGGATGCGCAGGAGGTTGTCCGAGGCCGAGCGCTGGCTTTCTTGCAGCTGCGACGTTAGGCTGGTGTTTTCCTTGCGCAGCGTGCTGGCCGCGTTGGAGGCATCTTGGTAAGCCTGTCGGAAGTACTCCATTTCCGTGGACTGACTAGTGTAGCGCTTCTCCAGGGAGGCTGCCTTGGCCTCGGCTTCTTGAGTGCGCTGAGTTGCTTCCGAGAGAGCATCGTTTGGAGGGCTGGAAGAAGTGCTTTCGTCTGCAGTCGAAGCGGCCGCATCAGCGTGTTTCTCTTCAGCTGCCTGCGACACCTGAATCTGGTCTTTGAGCCTTTGGACTTCGGCCTTCAGAGACTCATTTTCCTTCGCTAAAGCATCCCGATCAATCTCAAACTTTGCTCGTTCCTCGAGAGACTCGCGCAGTCGTTTGGATTCCTGTTCCACCGTGGCACTGTACTCGGTGATGTGCTTGCTCATGGATTGTACCACCTTGCGCAAATCAGAGGCTATTCCACGTTCCTTGGAGATGGTAAGCTGATCCTCGGCAACCTGTGTTTTGTGAGAATTTAGGACTTGGCATCAAGCGAGACTGGCGAGAAAATACCTTTTGGCACATGGCGGCGAGGAGGCGCTCTGGCACACTGACCTCGCGCCCGTTCCAGGCATTGGCAACATCCAGCACATGAAGTCCAAGAATCTTGACAAAGGGAGCCACGGCGGCATGGCGGTCGGCGTCGACCAGGAGACTTGACGGCGGGGGTGCTGATTCTGAAGTCTTGAGTCTCTTGGAAGACTTCATGTAGTCGTTCATCTAAAGGTGAGGATTAGCCTCTGCGAGTGGGAACCGGCCTGTTTACTTCATGACTTACATGTTTGCGTTTGCGGCCTGCGGCTGGCTGGGAGTCTAACCCAGTTTCAGAGTCATTGGCCTGGGAGCTCTGAGGCGACATGTAGATGCCATCCAAGATCTCCTTTGGAAATGGCTGCGAGTCCCAGGCGAAATGGGGATTGGGATCCTTGACCTGCTCTGCAAAGTGAAAGGCAATCTCGTGTGGCTTTTCGTAGTCGGCTAGGCGAGGGTTACGGACGAGGTCTCGCCCTTGGACAAGGCCGTAAACGACGGCGTTTTTGTGTTCCATGGGGTCTTGAGCTTTCACCATGGAGACGTCTAGATGCTCGATGGAATGCAGCATCATGAGCGTAAGGACAAACGGTTGTTTGCGTGTTGGGAGAGCGTTTATTTGGCGCGAAGTAACCGAGGACCGGAACATGTAATCGAAGCCAATAACCACGTTGAAAGAGGAAATGGGGTCTGTGATCTCCGAGTTATGCAGAGCGAGAACAACGATTAGTGACGATGTTGACCGGGAGTAGTCTGCCTCGTCGAGTGTTGAGGTGGAAACTGGAATCCTCTCGGCGGAAATGACGGCCTTGAGCAGCTGAAGAAGCTTTTCAGAGCGTATGACAATGAGGATCTTGTTGTCTGTCTCCTCCAGCTCATGCAGAAACTCCCAGAGAAAGTTGAACTTGGCGTTGGACTCAACTGCATAGTGTTGCACCTCCTTTTCTGTGAGTTCGGAGAGAGATTTGGAGGCAAGCTCATGAGGGTAGTCGCAGAGATCCAACAAGGTGACAAACTCTTCGTCGATTTGGTGAACCAGAGAAGCTCGAGGCTGCTGGTAGTCTTCATCATAAAAGATCTTGGCAAACGTCTTGTTATAGGACTTGAACTTTTCGATAATGTCAATGTAGAGAGGCCGTTGGTTGGAGGCAAACGGTAGTGTGACAAGAAACTCGCGCTCGCCGTCGTACAAGAGATCACCATCAAGAGACTGTAGAGACTCGACGGTGCTTTCTTTCATGGGATGCTGTACCGGGGATGTGTTGAGATGAGGCGATTCCCGAAGGTGGTCCTCAAAGGGCACATCGACTGATCTCGAGATGTCCGACGGCGCTATGGTCAGCAGCGAGGGGTTCTGCTGTGGAAGCATCAAGTCTGGATTTACATTGGCAGAAGAGCTGAAGTCGAGCGCAGAAGGATTGACGGCCCCTGAGATCATGGGGGCATCGCAGGCAGACACCATGGGATGGGACGGTGCATCTGATACAATGGTGGAGGGGAGTGCAGGCGGTAGGAGACTATCTGAGCCTTGGAGCAAGGAAAACGGCATTGCCATGCTATCCTCGGCCTTTTGAATGTCGTCGGGGAGTGGCACGCTATTCTCCATGTCATCGGTGGTGACTATGATGGGGCGAGTGGGATCATAGGGAGTCTGCATGTTGAGAAGCTCGTCAACCGAAGAGAGTGGTATGGAATCGTCCAGGTCCATGATAGCGGCTGCCTTTCCTTCAGCAACGCGCGTGCGCTTCACAAGAGGCTGGGAGCCAGGAGATGAGAGTGTTCTCTTATGACCGTTTTCAGCGCTGGTTAATGAGTGTGCCGAGTGAGGGGGCAACTGTCTCATTAGATCTAATAGTGGCGCGGAGTTGGGGTCTATGCTTGGCTCCGGTATTGCTTGCGGCTGTGGTGAGTGTGAGTGCGAGTGTGAGTGTGGTTGCGGGTGTGAGCTGGGACCTCTGGGCGTATCCGTGATATGATCAATTCCAAGAGACTTGGTTGAAGAGCGGAATGTAGCAAGCAGGCTTGTACTTGTTGAATCTCCACTCTGTGAAGGGAACTGGGGGGCGACTTGGGATAAGAAGATGCGATTCTGCTGGCTTTGGCTTTGCTGGGGAAGGTCAAGTGACGGTACTGATTGGGCCAAGGAGCGCGAAGCCTGCGAGCTATAGTGTGGCGCACAGTTCTCGTCAACGGTGAGGAGATATGGCTGGGAAGCGAGGGGTTGAGTTTCCGAGAGAGTTACTGGGCTTCCGGGCTCAGGGCGCAAAGCGCAAGATTCTCGGGGCGCTCGGGTTGGAGTCTCCTTGTCAATTATGAGCAACAGAGATTCCCCAAAGCTATGAGGGCCGCAGTGCTGGACGCCGAGTTGGCGCTCGGTTTCTGGGGCCTGCGAGACGGGTAACTGAAACCTGGAGAGATCAACGGGCTGGGAGATGCGAAATGGCGAGATGATGGAAAGTATGCTCGAGTTCTGCGAGTCTGGGATCTCCACAGGCTCCTGTTGGTACTGCTGCGAGGAGACCACCTGAGAGGACGGAGGCTGGCTGAGCTGAAACTCGGTGATATTCTGGTACTCAGGCTTGTCGCCAGTCTCAAGCGCAGTGAGCTCTACGACTATAGACGAGTTGCCTAGTCTTGAAGGCGTTGCGACTGCGACTGCGGCAGCGGTGGAATGCTGGATAGAGTAGGCACAGGCACAGCTGGCGGAAGACGGCTGGCAGTTGCAAGCCTGAGAGTCGTCGACGGTGGTGCAGGTGTGGTGAGAGTGAGAGCCAGACGAGATGTAGATAACAGAGTGTTCGGCTGGAGCCGGTGGCTGACTTGATGTGCAGCTGGGTGTAGCCAGGCTGTCTGGTATCTCCCGCGAGTGCTGTGGCTGGCGGCAGCGATGGGCCGAGGCAGAATCGCTACAAGCGGCGACGCTCTGAGCGATACGACTAGTAGAGGAGGTGCGCTGTGTAGCGGCAGAGAGGCTCTTGGCCTTGGCCTGGGCCTGGTTGTGGTGCTTGTTCTGATTGCGAGCGCGATCCTGTCGCTGCTGCAGCTTATGTATAACCCACTCTTGGCGGGCAGCGGGAGTGACTTCTGAGGCTGATATCTAAGCAGCAAAAAGAAGCAGGAAAAATAGGGCGGCCAGATGTTAGCGATTCATAGGGTCGAAGCAAACATCGGGTCACAGTTGATCCTAAAAGGGCTCGTCTCGTCTCAGCCTTGCGCAGCGCATCACCGACGGCGCTGTAAGGTAAGGGCCCGGTCCCTGGGGTTCTGATGCGACAGGCAGGCCAGCCACGGGGGAGGGGTTGCGTTTTAGCAAAGCTAGTAGGCGAATTAACTTACCCACTCTGGGTCATATGTCTGACCGGTGACTGAATGTGGCGCCCAGTCAACTTTGTACTCTATGCGGCCGTTTCTGACCCGTTCGCTAAGGATGCATTTGATTTCCCACCACTCTTGTTGGGAATCGGACTGGGACTGGGACTGGGACTGTGGTTGCGATTGCGATTGCGACTGTGATTGCGACTGCGACTGCGACGGCGACGGCGGACCCGGCCTAGGCGGCGATGTCAGGTAAGACCCTTGTGAGGATGTTGTTGGCGGTGCCGAGGGGAAGCTGTCGGAGGCTGGACGGACCGATGTTCCGAAGGGCGGCATAGAGAAAGCAGAGGCTGGAAACAAAGAGAAGGCAAAAGAGATGGACGATGCCAAGGAAGAAGAGAGCAAGGCGGGCAGGGCCAACAGCGACGGATGTAGCAACGGACCAATCAATCGAGGAACGCGTTTCAAGACTAGATCATAGCTGTCGCTGCCTTGTACCGGGCTGCGTCTATCTGCGTGGAGGGCTTGTGCGTGGGAGGAACAAGCTGAAAAGGCTGTAAACAAAAATCAAGCATCACCAAACTACATGTGTGCAAGTACCTGACACAAGGCTGAAGAATGTGTCCCAAAGTGGCATTAACACAGACGCAAGGCTGAGCGACCCACTTTACCAACACTCTCAGATCACGTGACCTCCCTCACATGGGGGTTGCCGCGTAGCCAGACAGCTTCCCTGAGATGTTCCGTCACAGGCCAAAGCCCGCCTTCCCTACACATGACATGCATCCATCCAAAGCCAAAGGGATCGATTAGTTTTGCGCCACAGTCCATCTACACAGAAGCCTCAACGGACCCAAGCCACGCTCTTCATCTTGCGTGCCTATTATCCTCTCCGTTTCTGCGTTGCGATCCTGTCATATCAAAGGCTGCACAGCGATCAGGGCGTCGCCATCACATCTGCCCTGCTGCCTCCCATTTCCAAAGTCCACGTCCCAAGCTGCTGCTGCTGCTACTTTTGCACACGGCCGTCGTCTGTTGCGCTTCTCATTCGTCACTCGTGCTGCTTTGCGAGCACTCGCCTTCGCTTTGCCCCTGTTTGTTTTCTCGCCGCAGCGCAACCATCAACAGCCACCCACCCACCCACGGCACGGCACGGCACGGCACGACCGACCTCGAATCTGCCACAAACAAACGAGTACTCGTGCTTTTACCTGCAAACAAACCCGCCTTCGCTCTTCGCCCGTTTCTTTATTCCACCACCACCACCCATCCTCGAGTTCTGTCACACGCCGCTTAACCCTTAGACTGCTGCTCTTGCTACGGGTCGCGCGCTTCTTTTGCTCTCTCGCTCTCTCGCTCGTGTCTGTTTGGTTTGCCTGGGACTCGCGCTCCGCCCGCTGCCGCTGCCCCAGCTTCGAGCATCGTCTGCAACACACTCCAGCTTCTCTTCCCGTCTGTCTATGTTGCCATTGTGATGTCCTATCCAGGCCCCCAGCCTCCTGGACAGGCCTTTCCAGGCCATGGCCAACAGCAGCCCGGCCTCGCATCTCCCATCACGCAGCCTTACGACCAGCAACAAATGTACAACACGTCACAATACCACCACCAGCAGCAGTCGCAGTATCAACAACAGCCCATGTTTGCGCCGCGGCCGTCGCTGCACAACGCAAATGCGATCCCGAACCAGTTCAACCCCATGTACATGGACATGGAGCAGCCGCCTATGCAGTTCCAATACGCCCAAAACTATCCTCAACGCTACCCGCAACCCCAGCCGTCGTCGACTACGCCCCATTCCTCTACCCCTCCGGCCCCGGCATTCGACAGCCGGCCATACACTCAGCAGCCGCAGATGCCCGTCGCCTCCAACCATAACACCATGAATATCGCCATGGATATGGGCATGGGCATGTTTTCGTCTCACCAGCCTCAATCTCGACCCAACACTCAGCAATACCAGACCCAGCAGCCCTACCAAAGCTCAATACCCGTTTCGCGTCCACTGCCGCCTCAGTTCTCGTCGCCTTCTCCTCGAGCCCAGGCCCAACCGTCTCCCATATCGCAACCCCGATCTCGCCATGTCCCCCAGACTACCCACAGCCAGATGGACATTCAATTTGTGAACCCGAGCGAAACGATGAACCAAAGTTCTCACATTCACTACAACAACTTTTCTGTTCCGTCCATACCAGCCTCCCACTCACACGAACCACAAGTACAGGCGCCGTCGCAGTCGCAGTCGCAGGCGCAACAATCAACGCGAAATCAAGAACGCGACCAGTCTCGAATATCTCTACCACCACCCCCGCCACCCATCCATACTCAGCCCAAGACGCCGGTTCCTTCGTACATGCAGACCCCCCCACAGCCTCAAAACCAACATGTTTCCCAACCCATACGGACCAAGCCGTCAAACACCGGCGCTGCGGCTACTGCCCCGCGTACACCTTCCGCCACGTCCCCTACACTATCCATAAGATCTAGCATATCGAAACGATCGCCCTCCGTCTCCATGCGCAGTCGCATAAATGACCCGTTGTCGCTTTATAGCTGCGTCGCAGAGGAATGCATAGCAGCCGCACATGCTAGTATCCCTGCTCTTGTCACAGCTTCCAGTGATGCGCCAATCAGAGACTTTCAGAAGCTCATTGCGACGGGCTTGACGTGTTTAGAGGCTACGCTTCAAAGTGGACGCTTGGTGCCCCGCCAAGAGGCGCGAATACGCATCCGATATGCCCAGATTCTCTATGAGGATACAGACAATCTCATGGAGGCTGAGATGACCCTGAGCAAGGGACTGACTCTTTGCGACCGACACCGCGTCCTCGATCTCAAGTACATCATGCAGTATTTGCTTTTAAAGATACTCTTCCATAGAAGTTCAAAGGCGGCCATGGTTGCCACTGACAAAAACATATCCGACGCTACTGCGTAAGTCATCTCGCCGCAATGCCCATCTAGTGACACTGCTAACCATGCCACAGCACGAGACATCACCAATGGGTCTATGTATTTAGATTGTTAAAGGCTTCATTCTACATGCAGCTTGGCAACCCCGCCGACGTTGGAGCGATTGATAATCTACGACAACTCGGCACAACGGCGCAGGACAAGAGCGACTTTACACTATGCGCCTTTGCATACCTACTCGAGGCACTTGCTCTGCTGAAAACGACGAAGCAGGAGAACATGCACAGGATACAGGAATGTCTTGCCATGGCCACCAAAAACCAGCTGAACCAGCAACAGCAACTCCTGCAAATCGACATTCTGATTCTCATGGTTGATCTGGCCTGCAGCATGCACCACAAAAAGACAGACATTGTGGCGAGCAAGCTAAAGGCCCTTCAGGATCGCATGGACGAAATGCAAAACTCGGGCGGATGGCATGGATCTGCCTCTCTTCTCTTTATTCCCATCAAGCGGCAAGGCTCACTGGCCCATATCAGCGAGGACACCGCGTCTGTTATCAGCCCAGGACAGGCGAGCGAGGGGAGTGACTACATTGCCTTTTCGTTCGTCACCCGCGTCGAGTTGATGGTTTTGATGTAAGAGGCTGTCTATCTCTCCAGGTTTATCCCCACGTACTGATAATTTCTACGTATAGCATGACGTTTAGCGGTGTAGCTGTTGGCTTACAGCCCGCCACGGCGCCTCCCAAGTCTCTTGAGTTTTGGAAAGAAGCCATGGAAACTCTTGATCGATGTAAGTGCAGTGTCTGCCTTCATAGTCCGCAGTCTATGTGTACCTGTAACTTTGCTAACCCCGACGTCACAGGGGAATCCGATGGCGTAACCCAAGCACAACCGGCGCCCACAATGCAAGAGGCCCTGCGTAGAGCTAATTGGCGAGCCCATATCCGCTGTTACTTGCTGGTAATCTCCGGCCTCTTTGCGGCTACCCATAGCCGATGGTCACCAGTAAAAGAGTCCATCAAGCGTCTCGATACCCTCATTGCTCCAAATGAAGACTCTGTTGTTGACCTTCTGGCACTGTATCTGAAGGGCATTTACCTTCAAGGCACGGGAGATCTCGAAGAAGCTCTCAAGATCTTCAGTGACCCTAGATACAAACTCAACATTGTTGGAGGGATGAGGTCGACAAAGCTGGACATTGCTGTTCTTGCTACTCTGAACCGCATCTGGATTCTGCAACATCCGAACCACCCACAGTCTGAAGACGCGACCAATCTTCTCGAGTCTCTGGTTCCGATATGTAGCGACCACCCCGACCCCGAGATCCGGACAGTTTATAACTTGGTTGTGGCTACTATTACTACCGATCCGCCGCAGTCACTGGGCCAGATAAAAACAAGCATGCATGCGTCTATTGGCGGGTCGAAGATGACGCACAACAAGCACTGCCTCGCCATTGCCCTCAACGTCATGCGAAGCAAGCTCTTTGAGCATGTCATGGGTGAGCAGGCGCTCAAGAGCGCCAAGGCAGCGGCGGCCCAGGCGAAGCGCGGCGGAAACCTGCTGTGGGTCAGTGTTGCCGAGGGCATGCTGGCGCAGTCCCACGAGGTCATGGGTCAGCAAAAGGAGGCGACAGCAGCAAAGGAGCTCGCGGCCAACCATGCCAGCAAGGCACTCGGCAACTGAGATGTCGTTCGTGCAAGTGTCACGGGGGCTGTGCTGTAGGTTTACGGAGAGCCCAGTTCCCCTTTTTTTTGTGTTTATTTCTGTCGGTCGGGTGCCCGGGCGCGCAGCCTGCAGCAGCTTATATGTGCCTCATGGGCTACGCTTGTTATATTCAGTTATTTCTTTTCAGCGAGTTGGTTGAATGCATTTGTGTAAAGACTAGCCCGGTTGGTGTTGAGGCATCGTCGTCCACGTTAGGGTCTGGTGTTGCTGGAGCGACTGCAGTTTTTGAACAACAGACTCTTGGACTTGAGTCTCTTGAATACAGCCTTGAAACCCGTATTTTTGATGTAGAAACTCAGTCTGGCGTACAACCCAAGAAACGGAGGAATACTCTCACACAACCTCGGGATGTCAAAACTCAAGGATGACTAAGCATCCCGCATGAAATTCCATTGTTACACAGAAGCCTCATTGGTGGGGCAAGTTTTTCTCAAAAAAAAAGCAGCTGCCGAAAAAAAAAAAAAAGTCGGCGTGAGGGATGGCAAGAGCGACGGCCACCAACCAAAAAAAGGCTGCAATAAATCATCACGCAAAACTTCACTTATGCACTTCACACCCAACGCCTCTTTTTTTGGTGCGCAGAAATATACCCATTCGTCCATCTACTGCGTCCCAGCTTCTGGTAGCTGCCCTGCGGCCCGTCTGTTAATTCTCTGTATTATTTGAAAACCACCGCCGAAAATCTTTCTTTTTCTTTTCCTTCGTCGCCTGCCTCCGCAATCACAACCCAGGCGCATCCGACGACGAGGCTCTCCCCCTATAGCCGCACGTGACCCAACATGCTTCGCCATATCGTGCCGGTCCTTCGCAATGGCTGCTCTATGACGTCGCATAGTTTGCGGCGGCCAATGGGCCCCTCCACGCTGCGCTCGACCACTTCCTTTTACATATCCGTCATACACGCCAGCCGTGAGCTGCATACCCGGTCACCACTGCGCCAGATCCACAACCCGGATGACATCACCGAGCCCGCGGTAGAGACCGAGGATCTCGACGGCGTGCCGAGCTCGCTGTACGAGGGCGAGGTCATCCAGCCCTCAGACGTGATTGTCGAGACGGCCAACGAGGACGACTTGACGATTGTGCGGGAGGTGGTCTCTTCCAGCCTGGGCGGCTCAAGCAAAAACAAGAAACAGAGCAACGAGAGCAGCGGCTCCAAGGCTCCAGAATCCTCACATTCAAAGAAGCAGCAGACCTCCAAGATGAGGAGGAAACAGCGCCGCAAGGCCGAACAGGACAAAACAGACAAGGAGGCCGGCCGCACACCTTCCTCTGGTGTTGGCTCAATAGCACATGCCATGGGGCTCAAGACCCTCGCGCAACGACTCGCTGGCTCTGCTTCAACGCCTGCGGACACCAACGACACCACCGGCGGCGTCGACGACGCCGTCTCCGAATATACTCCCCACCTCGAAGGCCTGCCCGAGGAGTCGGCAGGGCTCACGGAGGCAGACACGCTCAAGGAGGGCGCTGCCAAGGTCCTCAAGAACATCCCCGAAGTTCAGAACATTCTTACCAAGTCTCTGAAAAAGAAGAAGGACAAGAAGAAGTCTGCTGCCCCAAAGAAGGCCGACTCACCTGCGGCTGCCGAGGCTTCAGAGGACAAGACTGAAGACAAGACGGCGGCCCAGCAGGGAAAGAAGAAGAAGGAAAAGAGGGATCGGAAGCCCGACGACAGGAAGCCTGAAGACAGGAAGGAAAAGTCCGCGGGTAAGAAGAAGGGGCCCAAGGCTGACTCCAACGAAGAGAAGCTTGACGTCAAGACAATTAAAGCCCGCGACCTCAAATACGAGCAGGTCGAGCAGGGCGAGGAAGTCGCCAAGCTCTGCCACGGCCTCGAGCGTGTGCTCTTCAACCCTGGCGTCTACCACCTGCAGGATCCCCGCTCCGGCGTGTTCAACTTTGACCCTTCCCTGGCCAAGATCATGCCTGTCAACGAGTTTGATTTCCGCGCGCTCAAGGAGTACGTGACATCATCCAAGGACACCAACCTCGCCGGCAAGGCCAAGGCGTTTGCCAAAAAGTACAGTGGCTCGACGTCCAGTATGACTTCCTCCGTGTCGCAGTTCCACTTCCTGCTCTCGGGCTGGAGACCAATCACTGCGTCAAACCTGTCCCGTGACTTCAAGGCCGAGCCGCTCACATACACGCGCATCACGCGCTCACCCTCTGCCTCCTTCTTGCACTACAACGACGGCACCTATGCCATGGATGCCGACAAGGGCTTCGACAGCCCCAACATCCTCAGCATGCTGGGCAAGTCGATGGAGAAGCTGCTTACACTGGAGCCTAAGCACTTTGATCGGTACCACCGCTCGCGGTCATCTGAAATCAGCGAGGAGGAGCGCAATGCCGAAGAGGCCTTCAGTTTTGCTACCCTCGGCGACTTCATGATCCGTTCGCAGCTGGACGCCAACGACAAGCGGCTGCCGGGCGTGGGCAACTTTGATTTGAAGACCCGCGCTGTCGTGTCTATCCGCATGGACATGGCGAACTTCAAGGATGCCTGTGGCTACGAAGTCAAGGGCCGCTTCGGCAACTGGGAGTCCTTTGAGAAGGAATACTTTGACATGATCCGGTCGGCCTTCCTCAAGTACTCGCTGCAGGTCCGCATGGGCCTGATGGACGGAATCTTCGTCGCCTACCACAACATCAACCGCATCTTCGGCTTCCAGTACATTTCGCTCAACGAGATGGATCTTGCTATCCACGGCACCGAGGACACTGCACTGGGCGACTCCGAGTTCAAACTGAGTCTGCAGCTCCTGAACGAGATGCTAGACATTGTCACTGAGAAGTACCCCAAGCAGTCTCTGCGTCTGCACATCGAGACCCGCCCCACCACCCCGCCTCTGATGTACTTCTTTGCTGAGCCTGTGACCAAGGAAGAGATTGACGAGATTCAAAACGCCAACAAGGACGAGATCACGCGCTTTGAGAACGAGATGATGGCGTACGACGACGACGTGCCCGCCCCTGAGGAGGAGAGCACCACCGTAGCCGCGGAAACAGAAGCTGCGGCTGAGGTCGAGGTTGAGGCTGAGGCCGAGGTCGAGGCTGAGGTTGAGGCTGAACCTGAGAGCGCAGAAGTCACCACCCAGGAATCCGAAGAGGATGAAGGTGCCTGGTCGAGCGAGGCTGTCTGGAGCGAGATGACGAGCAAGGTCGAGGAAGCGGTTGAGAGCGAAGAGCTGGGTCTGCCCTATGTCCGCCGCGCTATTCAGATTGCGCTTCGCCAGAGTGGCCTGCTGCAGAACGATGCTACTGGGCAGCAGGGTCGTGAATATGTCCAGGATCTCCTGCAGACTCTGACCGGCACCCAGGCCGAAGTCGAAGCCGAGGCCGAGGACGTCGAGGCTGCAGAGGAGGGTGTTGTTGACGATTCGACTTCCGAGCAGCCTATTGTCGAGGAGGTTGTGGCTGAGGAGGAAGTCGTCGTTGAAGAATCTGCCGAGGACGTTCCTACCGAAACTACCGAGAAGTCTGAAGACGCTGCCGCCGCTGAGGAGGCCCCCAAGGAGACTACCACTGAGGTCACCGAACAGGCCGAGGAGGCTTCCAAGGAGACTGCCACCGAGATCACCGAACAGGCCGAGGATGCTGCTATCAGAGAGGCTATGGAGGCCGAGGAAGTCGCTGACTACTCGCGCCCCGAGCACCCTGGCCAGTCGAGTCTAAAGGACCTGATCCGCCACTTTGCTGAGCAGGCCGACGAGTACCAGCCCCCCAGCGAGGGCGAGACCACCGCGGACCCCCCGAACAAGCTGCGCGAGTTTGAGCGCATTCTGTCCGAGCTGGTAGTCAAGAACCGCACGTCCGAGTCCAAGGGCTCCACCGAAGCCGCTGCCGCCTCAAGCGGAGCTGCTGCCAACGCCGGCTCGGCCGAGGTGCCCGTCGAAGAGCTCGGCGAGCTGACCGGCCTGATCCTGACCATCAAGAACAAGGTCGACGGCAAGTACACGACGCGGCCGGTCAACTTCACCAAAAGATCCAAGTGGGATCTGGAGTACAACATCCAGGAGATGGACAAGGGACGCGCGTGGCGTCTGTACAACCAGGTCAAGGATCGCCGCAAGAAGACGCTCCAGAAGGACGACAGCCTGGCCGAATCCGACTCCGAGTACGCGCGCGCCTACACGCGCATGCTGGCGCAGTTCAGCACCCAGGGTCGCAAGTTCCGCCGGAGGGTGGACCAGGAAGCCAAGAACAAGCCGCTGTACTTCCTCAAGCCCGAGAACGTCGACGTCGAGCTGCAGTGGAGCGACGTCTTTGAGCGGTCGCTGGAACCCGCGGCCGAGGCTCTCGAGAACGATGCCGAGACCAAGGACGAGGATGCCGAGACGGACGTCAAGGACCAGGAGGACAGTGTCCATGAGTCGTTCAAGGGCGTGGACACGCTTGTGATTGAGCCGGAGGAGGATGACGCTGCTGCTGCTGCCGAGAGCGAGGATGTGTCCAAGGAAAGCAAGTAACGGTGTTAGCTCCTGGAGGGGAAGAGAGAGAGAGCGTGTGTGTATGTGTTCCTGTACGAGAGAGTGTTTTGTGTCTGTTTTGCTTGTTGGAGTTACGAGTCGTCTTTCCTTTGGCCTTGAGCCGTGTACCACCATCGCCTTTTCCTTATTTGTATCTCTACCATCCCCCTATTTGTATTATTATTGTATCATGTAAAAACGGACTGGATTGGGCCAAAAGTTATATAGACTGGACATATTGAGTTTTGGGTTGTTGTTTGATACATCGTGACTTGAACGCGTGCAACTAGTGTCTGGATCGATATTGCAGAGCCAGAAATGTGTAGTATTATGATGTATTTTTGGAATGTAAGCTACCTTTATTATCAAGACATATGAATTATGTTTACATGATTTACCCCAATATTATTTAAAGAAACAACCGCCTGTTTCTCTCTCTCTGTATGCATGAATTTCTGTGTCTGCTCATGTCTGCCTGCCCATGTCTGCCTGCACAATACTTACATGCAGAACTCGCCCACGCGAGTCGTGCGCGGTCCGGTCCAGTCATCACGCTCGTAGAAGCGGAAGACCAGATCGTAGTCCTCAAAGTCGTGCACAATGTGATCGATACGCTTGTATCCACGGACAGGGCAAGCCACCTTCTTAGTACGCACAAGCGAGCCGTCCTGGTCAAAGCGGTCCTTGCGTGCGTCCTTGGCCTCAAACAGCGTCACGCTGAAGCGGCCCGGCTGGAAGATACCCACCACATGCTCGATGATATCGCCCGTGGTGCGCCCGCTCTGGCCGCTGGGCACGTTGGTTTCGAATGAGGCGTACGAGCACTGCGGCTCGGGGGTCACGTGCACAGTAAAGTAGTGCGCGGCAGGAGACTCCTTGGGCTTGCCGTCCTGGCCATCATCCTCAGTGCTGGTAGAGGCGGGGGGAGCAGGGACAACACCATTGGCGGAGAAACCGCAAGGCGTGAACAGATAGGCGTCAATTCGCGCATCGGGATACTGCGAGGTCGGGTAGACATCGGACAGGCCACAGTTGTTGCTGACAATGGTTCCGTAGGCGTGGCCTTCGGTGGTCAGGCTGTCCTGCAGAGCCAGTTCTTCCTGGGTCTCCGCAGCGCCATCCTCGTCAAGACGGCTGCCATTGCCAAAGACATCGGCAAAGTCCTCGTGCTTGCCGTTTACCTTGGCGGGGGTGTATACATCAGCAAGGCCCTTCTCGCCCGCGACCGCACTCGCGTGCTCCAGGTACCATTGCTTGGCGTGGTCGGGATCCAGATCAGTCATGAGAATCTCAAGGGTTTCGTCATTAACCTCCTCAGAGCCAGCAGCAAAGCGGCCCGAGATGACAGCGGGAATTCTGGCTAGCTGATCACGGGTGAAGCCGTCGGGCAGCAGATCCTCCTCGTCGGGGGTGCGAGGAGGGGTGATTGAGCTCTGGGGCGAGGTGATGTACAGGTACCAATGGTCGCCATTCATTTTTCCTACCATGTAGGCACTGCCGCCCTCGAACATGTCGTCCAGGTACGTGACCTCCTGGTTCCAGCTACGATGAGGGCCGCGCTGCTTGTCGGGGAACAGAAAGTTCTTGCGGCTGTAGAACACGCGGTAGGGAGTAGCAGCAGCCTTGATCTCATCGGCGGACTTGGCGTTGTGGAAGGGGAAGCCAGCATGAAGGGCGGCAATATGCAGCAGACGCTGGAGGCCCAGAAGTAGAGTAGTGGTGCCGCAAGTCTTCAGGATGATCTTGTGGGGGAAGACAAACATGCTGGACTCGGAGAGAAGATAGGCGTCGACATTTTCAGAGTTGAGGACCGAAAGGATCTTGCAGTTGACCATGTCAAGCATGGCAACCCACTTCTCTGCAGGAACGGCCTTGAGGCCGTTTTCCTTGACGGAGGCGGGCAGGGAAGTGGGGCTAGGAGCAAACCAAACCTCGAGCAGCTTCTCAGGACCTTGAGAGGAGAGCAGGTTAGTACGGGGCATATTTGAAAGCAGGTATGGACAGAACGCGGTTACCTTCGAAGGCATTGGTAGAGTCGAGATCGGCCGCAACATCGTGGTTGATGGTGCGAGAGGGAGTGCCCACAGACATGCTCATCATGTTGACGCTGTTGCTGTAGAAGGAGCTCATCTTGCAAGGTTGAAAAGAAGAGAGGGACGGGGAGAATTGCGACTAGAAGAGGTGATGATGGCTCGACGCAGCACAGTGTTTCTCGTAGTGGATGCAGGAAGCTAAGCACCGGCAGATATGTCTATCGTTCGGAGCCGTGATCGCTGGATCCGCGGAGCACTAGCTACCACTCAAACGAACTATGCGGTGCTCGTTTGAGAGAGTAGGCCCACAGGAAGAGTGGTGGCCTGGCGTAAGTGCTGGCGGTTGCCAGCTACAATGGATATGAGGCGGGAGATAACGTCACCAAGGGACGTTAAGGAGGTCGGCCGCGGATGGGAAGATGGAAGATCTTTCGGACCGGAATGATGGCTCTGTTGCGACCTCAATCGTGCAGAAACCGATACCTATGACGAAGTACCGGGCCCAGCAGACGAGACTATCTGGGAACTGATATGTCAAGCGGGCGTGTGTAGGTGTGAAGTGTGTGCAGCAGTGGACAGGGACGGTGAGCTTCCGGAGGCGCGATTCGAGTTGCAGGTTACCAAACAGTTGGAGTCTCGAGGAAGAAAAAAAAGATGCGGTAGACTAGGGACAAAAGTTGGCAATTAGCAGCGGTGCTAAGGACTAAAAGGGAACCAGACATGGTCAGTTTCTAAGAGCATGACAGGACAGGGTCAGACTGACTCCTTGCTGGCACACTCACTCACTCACTCACTCACTCACTGACTGTATGTGGGTTGGTGGGTAGGCAATACCAGGACCGGGCCAGCACCGCAGAGGAATCCAATAGATGAACGGCGGCGGGGCTTTGTTTTTTTCTCAGTATTTTTTTTTTCCTTTTTCCTTTCTTCTACTGCAAGAAACGAAGAGTAGGATCGTGGGCGCTGAGAAAAGAGCAAACAAGAAGACCGTTTAGGGCAGTCAAGTTTTCTCTCGAGATGTCGGGGACACAAACAATATTGACATCAACAGACCGCCATGAAAAGCTTTAGTGCGCGAGATTTTTGGAGGAGAAAACGGACGAGCGTCTCGTCTCGTCTCGCCTGGAGGTTTGCCTTGAGGCCGGAAATAAAGCCCATTTTATCAACCAACAATGGCTGCGTCATGAGAACCCGTGAAGGTTGTCTTCTAGTGACGACGGGCGACCGGCCAAGCGAGACTGGGAAGGGAAAAAATGTTCTTTTCTTTTCCCTTTTCCTCTTCGCTTTGGCGACTGACAGTTTGGGCCTGCAGCTAACAAGGATTGTGGAAGCCTGCAAGTGTGGTGCCTTGTCTTATTTCGAGTCATGATCTTCGCTTCTTTTTCTCGCTCTTTGGTGAAGACGAGCACAATTTTTTTGTGCGGAATGGGGGTGCGGGGTCGCCGTCCTGTCGTGGGGTGTCTGTAGAGCCCCATATTTATTTTTCTTTTCTGCTCTGTGGGCTATTCTGTGGGCCGCCGGTGGGCCCTTCAGAAAACATAGGCCCGTTGATTGGCCGACTAAAGCCCCGGCCTGCGTCCAATTCGGGTGCCAGCATAATGGCTCTTGGCCCAAGTTCCACAAGGCCAACTCCGATGCTATCAATGAGGCCCACCCTGCCCTGTCCATGCTCTGTATTGCTCCATTGCCGCCGCCTTCTCTCACTGTAACCCTATATTCTCGCAGACCGCACCTCTCGCCTCTCACGATTGAGGCCCACAGCTACCGACCGACCGTGACTCGCCTTTGCAGCTCCAGCGGCGGGAGGATTGCTCTCCAGAAGCATCCATGGCAGCGCCACTGGCACAATGTGCGGGCTCGACGGAACAAATGGATGGCCTGTCCCGCCCAACAGTGTTTGTTTGGCTGGTAACACGGCGCCGGAAGCTTACCGATACTCAAAATCTGGCCTGGCTGAGAGGGTGTCTGCACACACGAATATGAGGCTTGCCGCCCAAAAGAGATCATACATGTTTGTGTCGAGATCTGTGGCTGGCCTCCATGCGTTCTCGGGCCTCGGCGAATTGGCGGTCTGGTCTGTATCAAACAATTGCTTGCATATTGAATGTATGGCTGATTTATGCGACCCACCACAGATTCGAGACCGCTTCCCTTCATCTGGATTTTGACCTTCATCTAGATGTTGTCCTTCATCTGCCGAGTGATGTTTTCGAACAGATAAGATAATGAGCAGCATCTGTACTTGCCCACCAACGAGTTGTCCGCCTCCAAGCCCCCCTCGGAATCACCCTCGCCAGTTGATATATCCTTCCCGTCCACCATAGTACCTGCAGGATACTGTGGCCTCCTACCCGTCTCAATCAACTGGATGAACTGCATGTCGATAGGGATAGAGCCAAGGAATGGCACTTTGAAGTCTTCGGCCATGGTCTTTCCACCGCCAGACCCAAAGATGTCTGTGCACTCGGAACAGTTCTCACACACAAACCCGCTCATGTTTTCAACCACGCCGAGCACACGTATGCCCGTCTTCACGCAAAAGTTCAACTCCTTCCGCACGTCTGCAACCGCGACTGCTTGTGGTGTTGTGACAATCACAGCCCCAGCGACCTGGCCTGGTTGAGAATCCCGGAGTAAGTTTTCTGCCAATGAGATGTGCTCATCACTGGTACCCGGCGGGGTGTCGATGAGGAGGTAGTCCGTCTCATCCCAAAGAACATCCGACAGAAACTGCTTCACCATGGCCGTCTTCTTGGGCCCCCGCCAGACAACTGCATCGCCTCTGTCAGGCAACAGAAACCCTAAACTCATGGCTCTGAGAGATCCAAGTCCCCGGCTGGGGTCAGCCTCATGTACCGTTACTGGAAGCCAGCCTCCCGGCGCTTGGTGAACCTTGGCATCTTCTATAGAGAGCATACGAGGCATGGAAGGGCCCGTGAGATCGACATCGAGCACACCGACAGAATGCCCAGCCAGAGTCAGTGACAAGGCCAACTGGGTCGTCACTGATGACTTTCCGACTCCGCCTTTGCCTGATAGCACCTATTTTGGTGTAAGTCAGAAAGTTGCACTCAGCACTTGGAGGACGGGAGGGGCAACACAAACATACCAAGACAATGTGCTTCACCTTTGAAGTAGACATGGCCAAAGTTTTATGCGCTGAAAAGAAATGACGTCGCAGGCTCAATATATGAGGGTAAGTGGATGAACGCTGTGCTTCTTCAGGACGGAAGCCGCCGTATCATTTCTTTCAAGACTCTGTTGTGTCTGCTGACCAATTGCCCCTCGATTCCATCATGACGTTTCTTCAAGATTGACAGGGGTCTGTCTTAGCCCATCCCAATAAGGAAAGATTATGAATTGTAGCCGCCACATGTAGTGCCCCACAACTCGATAGATAACAGATAAGGAGATCACGTGAGTACATGACCGTTTTTGTGGCGGAAATGTACCATTTAGGGCCACAAGCCCACCAAAATTCAAAAAATTCAGTCTACCCAAAAGTTTACTGGTGCGAAATCTCCACGCAGCCTCCTAACCTCCAGTGTTTGCTCATCACCATACCGAAGTCGCAGGTAAGTTTTTGTCAGAGAGGCGCCGTCCAATACCCAGGCCACCAGAAACGACATATATTGTCCTAGCTTTTTCCAACAAGCTTCAACTCTTTAGAATTCTAACAATTCGACTTTCTATCCATATAGACGACCGAGATAGATACAATGGCTTCCCGTCCTACTGTCAACATCATCGGAAAGGATGGCGTCGCTACTGGCGCCACCCTGACCATCCCCGCTGTCTTCTCCAGCCCTATCCGTCCTGATATCGTTCAGCACGTTCACACCGGCATGAACAAGAACCGCCGCCAGCCCTACTCCGTCAGCGAGAAGGCCGGTCACCAGACCTCTGCTGAGTCTTGGGGAACTGGTTAGTCGACCCATATTCCGATACGAACATACCACCAACGATGCGTCACCCGAGTCTCGAATCCGCGAAGAAAATTGCTGCCAGGTCATGATTGGAAAACTCTCTTTTTTTTGCTGGGCTGCAACTGGAACTGGCTCACTGAAACTCGTGGTTTCCAATATGCGAAGATTTCTCGCGGACTTCAACTCGGGCTACCCCACATCGAGAAAATTCTTGCACATCGCCATAAATCGAACTCTGAAACTAACAGAAAAACAGGTCGCGCTGTTGCCCGTATCCCTCGTGTCTCTGGTTCCGGTACCCACCGTGCTGGTCAGGCCGCCTTCGGTAACATGTGCCGCTCCGGTCGCATGTTCGCCCCCACCAAGATCTGGCGCAAGTGGCACGTCAAGATCAACCAGAACCAGAAGTGAGTTGGAAGCCACGAACCCCGCGCCGACCAGAATCAAAACTAACAACTTTCTCAGGCGTTACGCTACTGTCTCTGCTGTTGCCGCCTCGGCCGTCGCTCCTCTGCTGCTGGCCCGTGGTCACCAGGTCTCTACCATCCCTGAGGTTCCCCTGGTTGTCGACTCCGCCCTGGTCGCTGAGTCCGCCATCTCCAAGACTGCCGCTGCCATCGCTCTGCTGAAGTCCGTTGGTGCTGGTCCTGAGCTGGAGAAGGTCAAGGCCTCCAAGAAGCTCCGTGCCGGTAAGGGTAAGCTCCGTGGCCGCCGCACCCGGCAGCGCCGCGGTCCTCTCGTCGTTTACGACGCTGAGGCTGATGGCAAGGACCTCCTGAACGGTCTCCGCAACATCCCCGGTGTTGAGACTTCTCCTGTCACCGCCCTGAACCTGCTCCAGCTGGCCCCCGGTGGTCACCTCGGCCGCTTCGTCATCTGGACCTCCGCTGCCTTCAAGGCTCTGGACACCATCTACGGCTCCACCACCGAGCCCTCTGCCCTGAAGAAGGACTTCCTCCTGCCCTCCAACATTGTGTCGCAGGCCGACCTCGGCAGACTGATCAACTCTTCCGAGACCCAGTCCGCCCTGAACGCCCCCAAGGGTGAGAAGCTGACTCGCCGCGCTTCCGTCCAGAAGAAGAACCCTCTCCGCAACAAGCAGGTCATGCTCCGCCTCAACCCCTACGCTGCTGCTTTCGCCAAGAAGGCGTAAGTTGATGTATAGTGGCGAAACGAGTTTGTTATTGCTTTTGTAGGCAGGCTTCCATGAATGAATAAAGGGAACAAAAATGGGACCTTTTCAAGCAAATAAAACCCAAGTCCAACGGTTAGGACTATGCGCATTTCTTTTTTGATATTAGTGTTTGGCGTCCAGGTAATCAGAACGGGAGCCGACACAACTTTTGAACCAAGCCACCGATGAAAACAAAAGGGCATTCTGGATTCACTCATTTACAGTACCTGTCTTCATAAGAAGTGACAACTCAATACAAAAAAGTAAAATTGTAATCTTGGATTGCTAGATCAGGTTGCACGGTATGAAGATTCTGCTATGCGTTAACAAGGGTTGCAGATATTATAACCCTACCGTCCTCATCGGAATCAGCAATTCATGATGGATGCTAGATTATCAGCTTCGTTCCTCTCGAGAGAGTCCGAGTCTGGATTGGAAAATTCCTTGAAATATTTTTCAATCTCAGCACGACTCTTGATGCGCCAAAAGCGCTGAACGCCATCAACGAAGCGTTGGGTGATTGGCTCGATCTTATCTTCATACTCTGCAGCGAAACATAGCCGGAAGAAGGCCCAGCCACTTTCTTGTCTAACCCGATCATCTGCGCTGAACATCATGCCCGGGGAAACCAGCACAAGGAACGGCTTGTGCATCAAGAATACCAGCAGTGCGGTAGAAAGCACGGGGCCGTTGATGTGGGGAAGATCTACACCACGAGCATTCCATAGCGGGTGGTTCTCGAAGTGGATGCGCAGCCACAGGAACATGCCGCCCTGCGGCCAGTTGAACGACAGCAGGCGTGTCTTGGTAATGACACCCCAATCAGCAGCGACGGGATCAACGGGCGTTGACTGTTTGAGCTGGTATGTGCTGGCATCGATGACACGGCTCATGCGGTTCATGCGACGCTCATATGCACCGTTGAGACCAGCCAGCCAGCGCACCCAGCCGTCCATGTTCCACCCTGCAAAGGCGGCCTGCTCGCGGCGCGTGAGCCGTTGAAACGTGGTCGTGGTGGCGGCAGGTTGGGCGCCTAGCAGCAGCTCGGCGACTATGCTCTGCACGAAGCCCGACGGCTGCTGGGTGGTGGCTTCGGTGATGCGCAGGAGGCGGTCGATGAAGACGGGCTGCGCAGTAATCCAGCCCAGGCGACAGCCAGGGGCAATGGTCTTGCTGAAGGTGTCGAGGCGGATAACGCGGCCCTCGGTGTCGAACTGGAGAAGCGAGGGCACAAGAGCGTCGATGAACTGGTAACCGGACTGGCGCGTTGGCATCCAGCCGGTTGTCAGCGACTGTGCGGTAGACGTAGGCTGGTCGCGTGATTTGGCCTGGTCGGCGCCGGAGTTGGGGAACTGGAGGTACCAGTACGGGTCGTCTTCGATGATGATTATGTCATACTTGCAGGCGACGGCGTACACTTCCTTGCGGCGCTGTACGGAAAGCACGCCGCTGGTGGGGTTGTGGCCCATGGTCACGGTGTACATCATGTGCGGGCGTTTGCCCTTGGTGTGGTCCCAGGCTCCGAGGACGTCGTCCAAACTGCCGGGCCCGTAGGCTATGACACCCTGGTCGTCTAATTCCACCGGTACAATGTTCATTCCATGCGGCATAGTTTGGGCCAGTACATTAGAATACATGTACTTTTCGACGAGGATGCCCTCACGTCTGCTGACGGGGTCGCTTTTGGACCACGAGTTTACCAGCAGCTGCAACGACTTGTTGAAGCCATCGGTGGAACCACAGGTCAGGATGATTTCGGGACCACCCTTGTATGCAAAGTTCGGGTGCAGCACATCGCGGGTGAACTGGCGCAGGAACGATCGCAGTGCTGGGTATCCGTCGGAAGAGCCATACTGCAGCGCAGATGCTAGGTCGACTTTGTGAGTGATGTCAGGCTGGGCGGAGGTCTTGGGCACGGTGATGTGGGCGGCTGCCAACCCAGGCTGCGATGGGGCAGGGCCAGAGTTAGGGTTGGAGCTGGAGGAGCCTGGCCTGGCAGACGGAGCCCATCGTGTGGGCGAGGCGGTCTCTGCTTCCAAGGTATCGAAGGGGAATAAGCTAACGTGAGGCAGGCCTTGAGATTGGGTTAGTGTCTGTACATTGCCTGGCGCATCATTTGTCCGGCTGGGGTGATAGCGTAGACGTGTTGGTGTTTGCTTACCAGCTGCGATGTTACCGATGCCAGGAATCTGAAAGTACTTGTAGTAGGCCTTAATCTGTGACGGCAGGCGGTTTAATGCAACTTCGGAAAAGAGATGCGACAGATCTCGCGGCGGCGCAGGACTGGCCCCTGCATCGTGATCAGTGGTGGTGTGAGGGGAGTTCATATTATGCCGAGGTACTTGGTAGCAGTGTTGCGTTTGATGAAGATATGCGTTGGTAGTACTATAGATGGGATAAGAGAAGAGAGTGTTGTGGTGTCAGAGACAAGCCGATGATTTCATGTTTCATGCATGGCCGAGATGGCATTGCTTGATTGATAATCAAGAACTATGGGAACCAGGTTGGGTTAAGCAAAGCTACGGCACTTTAAGCAATCAGAAGCGACAGATAAGCTACGAAAAAAGAAAAGAACAGCGCTACTCGTCATCAGGCAAGTTGTGGCCACGTTCTTCCTCTTAGCTGGCAATCTGCTGTTTGCTGGCACCAATGAAGTGAAGCTTGCGATAGATATGACCTGATACATACATGGCTTAGTAATCAGCATCCGTCCATCCAAGGATTCTTGATGGCAACCTTGATATCGAATTTTTGTAGCCGAAACGGCTTCCCGGCCTTGTGGATTTGCCTGGGCCGCTTTTCACGGGTTGGTGGGCCTAATTGTGCGCTTAGGGCAAGTTCAGCCGAGGATCAACCGCCGGCCGGGAAAAGCTTGGATCAGTGTTTAATGCGCATTACCATCACCACGCCAATATCAATATCAACATCATGCAGCTGATATGTGTGTGTGCTGCTGCTGCTGCTATGTGCTTTTAATTCTTGTTCTGCGCAACTGGCCCTCTTGCGTTTTTGCTTGGACCAAACTTTAATCTTTAATTTCAAACAACAGTTTCTTATCCCTGTTTCTCACCCCAGCTTTTGCTGGTTGCTGTGTTCTTCAGAGCCCCTTGTTGTTGTTCTATAGGGGGCCAACCCCCACTGATCTCTTGCTTGTAGTGTCCTTCTGCATACATACTACAACACCGACCGCCCTTCCCATATTCCGCCTCTTTCTCCACAACCTCTTCCGCTTATTTGCCGGACTCCCACCGTTCAGCGTGCATATATAGACCAAGAGCTATCATACGGCAATGCTGCGCTCCCCCTAATGGATAATCCTTGGGGCAGTCCATGGGCCGATCCAGCCTCGAGAACACCTTCACCATCGCCAGCCTCTGAGTTTCCTGCAGCAAACGTCGCTGGCAACAATGTCTCACACCCACCGTCTCTCTTCCCCAAGACACCGGCTCTTGACCTCAATGGAGCTTCGCCCTGGTCAATGGATGCTGATGATGGCTTTGGCGACTGGGCTGATCCGAGCTCACAGGATGACGCTCTTGATCTTGATACAAGCTTCACGACTTTCCAGGGAGATGTCTACGACCAGCATCACGAGGCTATGCTGGATAAGCAGACTCCGACTATTAGCATAGCACCACCTTTACAGCAGGAAAATAGTCAGTCTGTCAGCACCAGTGCCAACAGCGACGCCACTCTCGAAACTGCCATCGACCCCTGGGCTACTGTCGACAGTGCATCTCCATTCGGCCAGGACCACCAGGACGATAGCCTGCCTCGACTGAGCGAAGACAAGTCATCACTGGCTTCGACGAGGGATGAATCAATCGAGTCTCCCGTTACTCCTATCGACACATCACCACCACCGTTACACATACAAACCGTGTTTGCACCCACTCCCGAGTCCCCATATGAAGTCCCACTCGACTCAGACAAACAAATAACCTCGCAAGCCCCGTCAAACGAGGCTACCGATACCAAGTCTGCATCGACAAACAAACCAGACCAACTTCTCTCCGCCCCGCATTCTCCTTCAGAGACACAAAGAATACTAAGACTCCCGCGGGATCTGAACGGAGACGAGCAATTGAAGCTACAGAAAACTCGCCACTCAGCTACAGCTTCGCCTGCTTCCGCTTCGCGTGTACAGTCGCTGGTCGAGCTGTACGATGGAATCACACGCAAGGTGTCACAGACCCAGCTGTCGCCGATTTCACATACTGGCCAAAGCCCAATTGACACTTCGTCAACCAAAGCCGACAATTCAGGCTCCGAAGAAAAAGACCAACATGTCGAAAATGTGACTGAAGAAAACGGCATAGAAGATGCGACACGGGACACAGATGACGGACTGTCGCAAGATGCGATAGAAAATGAGGCAAAGCCGAATGATGTCCTGGAAGTCCAACCACAAATCGAGCCAACCCCGGAAGCCGACTTCATCTCGACAGATTCCAAAACGGAGGGGCCGCCAGTCGCAACCCCAACACCGGATTTCGAGCCTCAAAACAAGACCGACCTCTCTTTGAAAGCATCACCCGCTCAGGAGCCTGAGTCTTCAGATGTGGTACCCCAACAAGAGACCATTAGTCCCGTGTCTGCTAGTGAACTTGTCTTGGATCTCATACCATGGCTCAGGGTGCCCAAAGATGTGGACATGGGCCTTGTTGCCAATCTCTACGACGGCCTTTGCGACCCTCCTGCTACCACCCGGGAAGTCCTCCCACAAACGATCTACGACTCGTTCGTCACAACCTCCGAACGCCGCACCTGGCTCCGTGTATCTCGCCATGGATCCACCAGACGCCACAACTTTGTCGACGATGCCAACTACAGGCCAGTGAAATGGACTGAATCGGCTGCTCAAAAAGAAACGGTCAACATTGTGCGTCGGTGGATGGAGGAGGGAAGTACAGTTGGCCGTGTAATGAGCAGTATTGGTGGAGCACCCGCTTCTGTTTCTAGGCCCTCTAGCAAAATGTTCAGCTGGAACGAGACGTCTGCCAGTGACCCTGTGGACATGAGTGCTCTGAACGAGAGATTGCAGTCGAAAAAGATCCAGAAGGAACGTCGTCTGCCTCGCCCGATTTCTGTGCCTGGATTCCGGGGATTCCATGCGCCGGCATCTTCCGTTAGTTCTATTGTTTCACCAACTACGCCGGTCAAGGACAAGGGGGAACCTATTGTCTTTTCGATTACCCCTCCTCCCGCTTCACGTGGCCCCCGGCAAGAAACTCCAGCATCTTCACCTCCTGCAGAGAATAGTACTAAAACTACACCTGCCCGCATGTCGACAGTTGTCTCCCAATCTCAACCCCAATCACCGCCGATTCAGTCTGAATCACAAGCCGACGCGAAGGCCTTGACTGAGTGCCAACCTGAAGTTGTCGATGACGATGATGAATGGGGAGACATGGTTGACTCTTCGTCAGTCACACCTTCCACTGGCCAGGATGATGCAGAAAGCGCCAACTTTGATTCTCCTAGTTTCAACATCCCTTCACCCATCAAAATCCCCTCCACCCTGCCTATCATGCACACCCCTTCACATTCTGTGTATGCGTCTGAGGCATCTTCTCCTGTCACATCGATTGCTCCTCTATCTCCCAGCTCGGCATTTTCCCTTTCGCCTCGAAGCCGTCAGCACTCCCTATCAAGCTCGATCCTTTCTAGTCATGGTTTGACACGGCCGTACACGCCATCGCCGCTGTCAGCCACATCAATGATGGATCTTTCTGGGTTCTCCGGGGAGATGGACAAGGCACAGAAGCTGGCTGTCCAACATGTCGACGTCCCTTTCCCTTCCGACCACTCTGTTCCGATTGGCCCTGCTTTGTCGGTTGTATCCCCGGTGCTACCTTCACCGTCTTTCCCTACAGTCTCTTCGCCGCTGAGACACAGCCTTACCATGGACTCATTCGTGGTGACACCGCCTAGACCCGACGACACCCCCAAACCGGTGTCTCTGTCTGCATTCACGCCCCCACTTGCGATCTCAAACACCGAGCAAGTGTCTGTAAGCTTGTCTGGGTCCACGGGAACAGCCGCGCCGGACAGCGACGCCTTGACCCCACAAGAGAGAGCTGATGTGCAGAAGCTTCTCAGTGGGCTGGCTGACCTGTCGTACATGCTACAGTGATGGCAGGCATGTGCATGATATCTATCGATATATCTTTGCTTTTTCTTTTTTTGGTTGCTTGCGCAGTCCGCAACTCCTTACATGTTGGGCGTTTTTGAAGCATGTTTTCTTTTTTCACATCAAGTCTCGAATGCTTTTGTTCGCCTTGTTATCTAGCAATCTATGCCATATACAAAATATAAACTTAATATATCTCCCAATAGTAGCTGCTGGTAGACGTCATTGGAGGGTGATGGGATGAGTAATAATCCGTTATCGTGAGATTCCATGTGCTTCTAGGACAGTGAAGAGAAACGGAAGTCACGACAGATGGGCAAGAGGCTTATGATGGTTATTTGCATTTTGTATTGCATTTTGTGTAACTACCCAGATTCGTTTCTGGATATATGAATATCACGGAGAATCCAAGTTCTCGTGAGTGGAAGAGGCAAAAGGAGCGCAATCGCAGCTCAGTCTAAGAAAACAAACAGAAATCTATCTATGCAACGCCGCCGACAAAGGAAAAGCGAATCGATATCATCGATGCACCAAAAATCACCCAAACAAAGGAAATGTGTACTTCACATGTGGTATGTTCCAATACCAAGTCATCCAATCGCACCGTCTACTGACTGTTGAGGTGCGCAGGCACTCGAAGGCCCGTGAACACCTCGCCGGTCCAGCCCTGCATCGTCGTTCCCTCCTCGATAACCTCGCCGCCCATAATCAGCGTGTGCTCCAGCAGGCAGGTGTCGTTCTCCATCTTGGCGCCACTGAGCAGTCTGCTGCCAGCCCTCAGCACCGAGCGATCGCCAACGGACAGTCTGTTGAGGTTGAACTTTCCACGAGAGTTGATGTGGCCGACGAGACTGGCATCGTCAATCGTCACTCTGTCGCCAATCGTGAGCAGGTCGGGCTCGGTAAAGTACAGCGTAGGCGTACCACCAGCAAACAGGGCACAGTCCTTGCCAATGTCGGCGCCCAGCGATCTGAAGAACAGCACGAGCCAGTACGTGCCCGTTAGCATGCCCAGGACACCGTGGCCGCCGATACACTGGCGGCGGAGACGCTCCACGGCGAGATAGATTTGCCAGCGCTGGCAGTACGAGCTCTTGTCCCAGTCATAGTTTCCAGGCTGGCGACGGCCCATCAAGATCCACTTTGATGAAACGAGGATGACAAAGACGATGATGATTTGGACAATCAGGAATGCAACCGTGAAGGCCGCCATGAAGCCGAGCAGGAAGGGGATGTGGAAGTGTCCGTCGCGGTTACGCCAGCTGCCAGATTCAACATCCTTGTAGATGCGGTTGACGATCTGAATGGTGGCAACAGTGGGGGCACCCCAAAGCACCTTGGTGCACACAGCAAAGAACATGCTGTAGGCGGCACAGGCGAATTGGCCCAGAACATGGTACGAGGCCTCTCCGCGGTAAAAGGCGCGGCCAAAAGGAGTCGCAGAGTCGTCGTCCACAGGCTTGGCGGATCTTTTGCGGAAGCGGGAGAGGCGGCTGTCATTCAGGCCAACGCTCTTCTCAGCATCGCTAAGGTCCTGAACAAACTCGGTGGCGGTAGACTCGGAGCTCGGGTCTCTGGAAATGCCGCTGTCGGTGTCCACCTTCTTGGGGTCAGTGAGCGCAAGCGCAATGCAGTCGCCCTTCTTGGAGCCCGCATAGGTCATCCCATCAGCATAGTAGCCGTTGCGACGGGTCATGGCGCCAGAGCCCATCAGAGTTCCGCAGCCAACCTCAACACCGGGGAGAAGGACGACACGGTCAGCAATCATGGCGCCCTTGCCAACCTTGATGTAATCGCTGCCAATTGCATCAGAGGTCACAAAGTAGCTGCGGGATCCAAAGACGACATCGTCGCCGATGTCGATCAGGTGGTAGTCGGTGATCATGGGGCCAGTTCCGGGCCAGTAGACGCGACGACCAACCTTGGCACCCATCATCCGCATGCACCGCGAAGTCATCTCGTAATGCGATCCGAACATGTTGGTCAGAGCCAGCATTCTTTTGATAGGCAACAGCTGGCGGATGAGATCCATGCGCCAGCGCTCAAGGTTGGAGCGGTTCGCAGCAGTGCTAGGCTTGAGCGAGCCAAAGATGGCATCAAGAAGCACGCGGACCAGGCAAGCATACAGAAACGCGAAGACGGGCGATACTAGGACATGCAGCGCCAAGGCCAGGAAGTGGTAGCCAACACGATGGGGGGCAGCGAACCATTTGATAATGGCATAGACCTGGCCCCAGCCAGGCTGCATTACGGCCGGGGACATGACGAGACCAATCAGACCCGCGAGCCAAGGAGCCAGGTACATGACCCAGCCAAGAAGCAGGATGGGCTTGGTCAAGAACAGCTTCAGGGCCCAGTGAGCCGAGGGAGTGCCGGAGGTCATCAAGTGTCTGTTGCCCTCGTCGGCATCGGTGATCTCCCACGATGACGAGTTGGAGCCAATGCAGGTGTTGTCGGGAATGACGGAGCCAGGCGCAATGAAAGACGCAGTGCCGACAGTGCAGTTCTTGCCAATCTTGATCTTGCCGAGGTACATGGCCGTGTTGCGTTCGGCAGCAAAGGGGCGCACACGCGAGCGTTCGATGATGGTGTTGTCGCCGATCTCGATCAGGTCAAACTCCTCCAGCCTAACGTTACCAAGCTTCACATTCTTGCCGATCTTGGCTCCCATGATCCGGTAGTAGAGGTTGCGCGCGGTGTCACTAGAGGTGAAGAAGCCCAAGCCACACACATCCAGCGTCTTTTGCACAATCCACCAACGCGTGTGGTAGCCGCCCCACATGGGGTACAGGCCTTCGCGATAGCGGCCGATGACAACCCACTTCACAAGGATGCCCACGAATGGGAGCAACGCCTTCATGAACATCTTGGCGATGGCAATGCAGATGACCAAGTTGAACAGACGGCCGGGGACGCTCTCATTTGTATGCCAGGACTCGGCACTAGCTAGCAGCGACATGAAGAAGCACCACTGCATGGCGCGACGAACGGGGTACAAGAAGCACAGGGGAACCAGCTGGAGCATGAGTAGCAGCGGGTTGGTCGAGGAGTTTGTGTGGCCAACGTTGGGAAGAGGCACCTTGGGACTGGAGTCGCCGCCCTTGTTGTTCTTGAGGGCATCGTCAATGAAAGCAACGAGGTCCGCTGCCGACGCACCCTCGTAGAGCTTGGTAGAGGGTATCGACACGTGGAACTGGCTGCGCAGCTTCGAAGCCAGCTGGCCAACGAGCAGTGAGTCTACGCCCTGCTGGTAAAACGGCTCCTCGGCCTTGATGTGGGCGGGGTCGCAGTCCATCACCTCGGCAATGGTGGCAATGACTTGGCCGCGGGTGGTGGCACCAAGCTCAGCCGCCTTTTGCTCCTGGAGAACCTGCAGCATCTTGGACAGGCTCATCTCGTCGACCATGCCGGAAGCGCCGGAGCGAGGCAGAGGGGTTTCCAGAGCGTGGGTGGCGTGGGGAACCATATAGTTGTGGACCTTGTCCAGGAGAGACAGACTCATGGTTGAAGAGAGCCGGCTAAGGGAGGGCCGTCTGGGATCCTCAAAGCACATGGACGACGGCGAGATGGTTCCGGGTCCGGGCGAAGACATGCTATGCGGGAAGAGAGGAGACATGGGGGTTGAGGGGGCAATGACGGTCTCGACGGCGCCCTTGTCCTGGTTAAAGCGAGCAAACACCTCAATCTCAACGCCAGCGGGTACAAGCTCTCTGATAGCCTGTTCGACCACCGACAAGTCGGCATGGCACTGGCGGCCAGCAATCTTGACGGAGAGCGGCGTGTTATCAGGCGGGCAGTCGGCTTCCCAGTGGCGGTTCATGTACGGAGTGGAATCGGTCACAGTGGGAAGATCCAGACGCTGGGCCATCTTGATGCGCATGATTTTGTTGTTGCTCTTGGGCAGAGCGTCCATGTACACGACCAGGAAAGGCCACTTGGCACTGTGGAGAGAGTTGGCCACGGCGCTCTGCAGGATCTTGAGATCGACGCGCTGCTTGCCGGGTGGCGTGACAAGGACGACGCCAACGACTTCCTGCAGAACTTGGTGGTCGACGGAAAAGGCAAGGCACCCCTTGACACGCTCGAAGATGGGCGACTCAGGGTTCAGCGAGGCTGACGCAATGGCATCCTCGATCTCGAAGGGAGAGATGATCTCGCCACCGCGGTTGATGACCTCTTTACTGCGACCGGTGACGTACAGGTAGCCGTCGGCGTCCATGTGGCCCATGTCACCAGTGTCGAACCAGCCGTCGGCGTTGAACACGGAGGTATCCATGCTGCCATCGTCCTTGAGGTAACCGCCGAATACGGGGCTTCCACGGACATTGATGTACCCCGTCTCCATAGGGGGCAGCTCCTTGCCACTGGCGTCCAGAATGGCCATGTCAGGGCCAGTGCTGATGCCCGAGGTGCCCTCGCGCTCCAGCTGGTAGGTCAGCGGCGGGGTGGAAATAGGCATGCACTCCGTCATGCCGTAGCTGGGCAGAATGGTGCACTTGAACTTGTTCTTGAGCTCGCCAGCGAGGGTCGGCAACAGGCCTCCGGCTGCATTGCAGATAAGGCGGAAACGGCTCTTGGCCAGAATCTCCTCGCTGGGCATGGCCTTGACAATCAAGTCGTGCATGGTGGGCGAGGCATAGTACCACGTGGGCTGGATGCGGTCGACGACAGTCCAGAAAAGATCGGCATCAAAGGCCGGGCAGCAGACGGTGGAGCCGCCGGCAAGAATGGGAGCGAAGATGTTGCGCAGCAGACCGCCGCTGATATCGAGGATGATGTTAGTATACATACACTTGTTACACAGGAAAAGTGGGGCATGGTTGCACACGATGCATGACTTACACATGGAACAAGGGCATCATGTTCAGGCAGATGTCCTGCTCAGTCAGGCCCCAGCTGTCGATGACAAGCACGGCGCCGTGCAGCAGCATGTGCATGGTGAGCGGCACTCTCTTCTTGGTGCCAGAGGTGCCACTAGTGAACAGCAGCAGAGCCAGATCCTGACCACGGCTCGGTTTTCTCCGACCGCCGTCCTGGGCGATCTCGACCCCATCGGCAGTACAGAGTGAAAAGCGGCCTCCGTTCATGGTGTGGTCGACGGCAATGTAGAAGATGGAGACGCCAGCTTTGGACGCCCACGAGGACATCTCGAGCTTTTCGGCCACGTCGGGCGTGGTGAGGATGTACTTGGCCTGAGCTTGCTTGACATCTGCCACAAACTGCTCGACGCCGACGGCAATGTTGATGGGCGCACAGGCGTAGTTCCCTGTCACGGCCAGGCACGAAGCAGCGAGGAGGGGCCCGTTGGATAGACACACGGCGACAGTGTGGTGTTCCTCGTCTTCGCGGGGCAGGCTGAGGGTGAAGTCGGCGACGAAGGTGCGCAGCGCAGCGTGGGTGATGCTACATGAGCCGTCGGGAAGACGCAGGGCCGGTGCGTCCACACTGGGCATGAGGTCGGCGATGCTGGAGTAGCTGTTGTGCAGGTTGGCAATCAGATTGTCTTGTTGGAGGGCAGCCAGGCGATCTGATCTGGAAGCCATGCGGCTCTTTTCGGAGGCAGGCAGCTGCGAGTACAGCTTGCCATATGCGCGGAGTAGAGAGAGGGTGTTGGGCAGTGCGGCGGGGGCGGTGGCTGCAGCAAAGTGCTCGAAGTTGGCGAACACCTGGGAAGCAGGGCGCACGTTGTCACCCAGGAGGGCGTTCAGCAGGGCCTGGGCCGTGTCGGAAGGAACCTTGCGGAGAGACGCGTCGGAGGGGACAGGGTGGAGCGACATGTTGGAGAGGGTGTATGGAGGAAGCCAGACTAGAGTCAAGTAGAGTGAAGAGGGAAAAATAAAAGATATAAAGAAGATAATTATAACAGGATCGAGAGGAAGGCTTAGATTTCAAGGCACATGTCAACTCGAGGTAAAGTAAGAAGAGGAAGAAGAAGAAAAAGAAATAAAGAATAATAAAATATAACAAGCAAGAAGAGAAGAGGAGAAGAGAAGAAGAGCGGAAGACTGTCCTGTCCTGGATATCACAAGGAACTGAGTCGAGTTGAAGCGAGTTGGAAGAAGAAGACCGTGGTCACGTCGTCTACTTGCTTATACTTGTCGATGCACTCTTGGACTGTAGCGAGAGAGGTGATCCGGGGTGGGTGGAGGAAGCTGTGACAGTGAGACCCCAGAGCGGGAAGGGCAGGCGCTTTATACAAGGCGTGCAGGTTCAACGGAGGCATGTCGTGGGGTAGCAGCACCCGCCGGAGCTTGGACTCTGGCTCTGGGCGTGGCTGTGGGTATGGACTGCTGTGCCCATGAGGACGGACAGGCTTGCTATGGTGTGTGGTATGGGAAGTAGCCGGTGGTGTGTCTATTGTGTATTCCCACTGCACCCCCCCCCCCTCTCTGGCCTGTATCGACCAAGATCGGAGAGAAGAAGCCTTCCTCTGCTGTCCGTGCCCCCCCTAACAAGTCCCAACTTGGAAGCAGAGTCCCCATCTCCGTCGTCTTCAGAGATCTTGATGCAACCACCCTTGACCCCTGTTGGCTGCGTGCTTGTGTCCCTTGTCCCCCTGGTCCCTGTCTGACGGGGAGGGCAAGGAGCAAGACGGCCCAACAGCAACACCCATGGACATGCAAAGAACAAAGAAAGCGGGATATTTACAGAACAGAGAGGAGAGGAGAGGTGCTAAATGGAGCCAGCCAAGATAGCAGGGCCCATGCATGGAAACAATAGAGGGCTGAGGAAGAAGAGTAGTAGTGGTGGTGGAAGCACAGCACGCACAGCAGCAGGGCACACTTGATACAGCTACGCCGCAGCACTCAATAGCAGGACCCCTTGGTTCTTAATTCAGGCGGCAGGAAACGATCTGCAGCAGTGCTGAAAGCACACACGACGAGAAGCGGGTGAAGAATTTCGAAGTTGAAAAAGACCATGCCAGACGGCATCCAGGAGCACACGTTCACGAGGTCTCGGCACACTTGCTTGTTGAGAAAGCTTTCGACAAAGGCTGGCAAAGAAACAGGCACGATTTCAGGTAGCGGTTTG